>OY728152.1:1084919034-1085211534 GCA_963277665.1 Viscum album
TACCATCAATAATGAAAATGAATGTGCTAAAGAAGATTGTATTTTATCATAAGAGTCAACTAAATGTATCATCAAATATGATAAAAATGAAAAATCGATTTGAATATCTGAAAGATAAATTTGGTCCATCATAATCCAAGGAGGATCAAGATTATCAATCCATAGTGAGTATGAAGTAAAAAAACATGGATAAAAAAGAAGATAGATGAACATGTAGTGGTTGTAGAAATTTCATTCAAAGAATTAGATCACACTGGAATATGAATCATTAATAGTGGATGCACCTACCATATGATAGGAAACAAAGAACTAGTGACATGAATCAGATATGGAAATTAATTTATTATGAGATTTGGTAATGATGAAGGACTGCAAATTATTGGCTCATGAAATTCAAATTGGGGGGGGGGGAATACATAAGACATGTAGATGTCTTGGTTGTTGAAGGTATCATTCACAACTTCCTAATTTTTAGTCAATTATTTAATTTAGAAAATTTCATAATATTTTCCAAGAAATTATGTGTCATCAAGGAAAAATATGATGCAATATTTTTGAAGGGAAAGTGTACTAAAGAGAATTTATAACCTATGAGTGGATAAGAAGATATTTGATTTCTGTTAAAGGAAGAATAAAAAATGTTATGGCATAAAAGTCTTGTTCACTTGAGCCAAATTTACTTGGAAGATCTGGTGAAATTTGACACCGCTCATGAACTCCCATGTTTATCATATGCTCATACACATATGTGTGATTCTTATCAATAAGGGGATATCATTCGAAATACATATAAGGTAAAAGTAAAAATTTTAAAAAAAAATTGCTTGAGTTGGTGAATATTGATGTGTGCGGACCTATTTCAACAAGATCTATTGAGGGGAGGAGATATTTTGTTCTTTTCATTGAGGATTTTAGTAGAATGGAATAGGTTTCATTCATCACTCACAAGTCCGAGGTTTTATGTTTGATAATAACTTATCTGTGGGATGTTTAGAAGATTCTAGGTCAAAAAATATAGAATATCCAAATAGATAATGTAATGGAGTTCAGAAATATCCAAGTGGAGGATTATCTTGAGAAACATGGTATAAGGCACCATGTTTTAGCAGTAATAACTCCATAATATAATGGAGTAGTCGAGAGAAGAAATAGAATTATCAACAACATGGATAGAATAATTCTCATTGAGAAATACATTCTATAGAAGTTTTGGAAAGAATAAGTGATGAAGTTAGTATAAACATAAAATAGAGAATTATTATGTCCAAAATAAAATACGACTCTATATGAGCTATGGTATGGAAAGAATCCAACATTGAAGTAATTCCGAGTCTTCAGTAGTAAGTGTTTCATTCTCAATAAGTAGAAACACAAGAAGTTTGAATCCTTGGGAGATAATGGGATATTTCATGGTTACTCAAAGAAAAAAATCATATAAATGATTCAATAAGAGGTTGAGAAAGGTCTTTGAAATTAATGATGTAACTATAATAGATAATGAGAGTAATGTTTTTAAAATACATGATAAATCTCTAGAGGATAGTGATGAGGAGATTAGAAGATAAAGTGATGTTATAGTTCCATAGGATAAGTAATAAGAATATTTAGATAACTAAATATATGATAATAAATCAGTATTTATAAAAACATTTAAGAGAAGAGCTAAAATTGATAGACAAAATATAATCGTCGATCAGACAGTGCCAATGCGGAAAAGGATGATTAATACTTTACAAAAAATCATCGTTATTATCATAGGTGGTTCCTAAATGTTTTGAGGAAGTATCTAGAGAATAAAACTAGGTTCATTCTATGAATGATGAGCTTATCCAAATTGATAATAATCAGACATGGTAGATTTTTTCAAGACCAAGAGCTAAGAAATTCATTGGGACCAAATGGGTATTTCACAATAATATGAATGAAGATGACACAATCAATAAAAAAATCATGACAAGTTTGAAAATTGTACTCCCAAATAGAGGGTATTTATGTTGATGAAACATTTTAACCTATTGTGATCCTAAAGGCAATCAGATTATTCTTATCCATAGTAGCACAAAGAAGGTTCTAAGTTTTCCAGATATATGTCAAGTTAGTATTTATGAAAGGGGTTATTTAATAAGAAGTTTTTATTGAAAAGATGGATGTTTTTCGCATTCATGAATATGAGAATATAGTTTTTTGGATGAATAAGGTTCTACATGGGTTGAAGCAGACACCAAGAGCATGGTATTAAACGCTAGATAAGTTTTTTAGGAATCTTGATTTCTAGGGTGGTGGATTTGATTACAATCTATATGTCAACAATGACAATAATAAAAGAATGATGGTGTTGGTATATTACTATGAATAATATTTTGTGGATCATATGAATTGCAATGAAATATTTTTAAAATTTTCATGAACAGTGAGTTTGAAATGTCAATGATTGGTGAAATGACATTTTTCCTTAGTTTACATGTGACAAAAGGAAAAAATGGAGCATTATCTGTTCAATATAAATATTATAAAAATGGTTTGATAATATTTGGAATGGATAATTCCAAGGATATGAAAAATTTGGTGGTTTCCTATATTAAACTATCACAGGATGATGAAGGAAATGTTAATGTCACAAAACAAAGGAAACTCACTAATAGTATGTTATACATGACAATGACACGACCTGATATTATTTTTTCCACATGCCAATAATTATGATATCAAAGAAATACTAAGGAAACCCACTTGATTATAGTGAAAAAAATACTTCAGTATATGAAGGGAATGGTGAATTTTGGTTTTCTGTACAATAAAAAATCTCAGTAAGAGGTATTGAGATATACAAATTCATATTGGGATGGATCAACATATAATAGAAAATCAACATCAGGTGGTTCATTTTGTCTTGGATGATTTTGTATTTTTTGGATATGAATGAAAAAAATGTTTCATTTCATTATGCACCAAAGAAGCTGAATATATTTTATCCACTCACTTTTTCATGTATTTGTTATGGATAAAAAATAGCTTGATGATATGGGTTTTGAAGTGAATTCTCAAATTATAATTCATTGTGATAATTCAAGTGTTATAAATCTCATAAAAAAATAAATTACATTACTTAAGGAAAAAGGTCATTGAAAAAATCATCATTTTATCAAGGAGAAGGTAGGGCAAAGTCTTATGAAGTTGGAGAACATTCCATAGAACTATAAGTTGCATACATTATGACAAAGTCCTTACCCAAATAATCATTCAAAAATTATCTACTGGATCATGGTGTTTTATCAACTCCCCACACTTACGCGGGGTAGAAATATTGGTCATTTTCATTTCTTGATTGTGGAAGTTTGATCCTAGATGGGTTATATGAGCATTTTTTCTTATAAAAAATGTTATTTTTGGGATGTGATATTCCTATAAGGTCATTGGTATCATCTCTTAGATATTCTCATTAATGATTTATTAAAGTCTCTTCTTTGGATTTAAGGGACATGATTTTATCATGTTAGATCATTTTGATGAATCTTTAAATGGTGAGGAGACTTATGATAGGTCTCTATTACATCCTTGGTTTGGGGACATGTGATGATCTTAGTGTGTGGATCTTGGTGTTGTGTGTGTTTTGTTATAATTTTGGAGAGTCTCTCTTCTAGAATATGCACCATTCAACTCATAAGAAGCATGTTGGAGTTATGGTTTTTCATATTTTTATATCTCTCTGAATGGAAGATTTCTGAGGATGTAAGGTTCTATGGTGCGGAGGTTGTAATATACAGTTACATTATTTTAGGTTTTTTGAACCATTTATTTGAGTGTAATTTGATTATATCTCTTCATGGGATGTTTTCAGTGGTTTTAATGTTTTTTAGGGTTTTCGGGTCTATGGACGGTTGGCACATAGTCTTACAATCCATACGACCAAATTGTGCTACATTTTCCATTATCTTAGGTAGGGTCACATAGCCAGTCCACGCTTAGATTAACCAAGCATCCAGACCATGAAACCGGAATAGATGGGGTTACATGGTTGGTGCATAATAAGACTTACAATGCATCCTAACCATGAAACTCTTCCAGTTGCTCTGTTTTGGGGACATAGTTAGGCACACTGTTAGTACTAACCGTGTGACTTAACCCAGGAAACCATGAAAATGGTAATTAATACCCAAAAAATTTTAAATAAAATCCTGAAAGGCCTAAATTAATCCAAATATCCTCCCACTTAAACCTAAATTTATCCTTTGGATTTCTGTATTCCTTGAATGGTATTTTGGATCTCCCAACCTTATCTCTTGGTGGATAAAAGGGCCCATCGAAGAGGTGATCCTCTTCAATTAAGTTCTACTATTAACCTTATATCTATCTTATCCATTGGATTAATTCTTCCTAGAGGTTATGATGGAATTAGATTTCATTTTTTCATGGATGGTTGGTTTGGAATTTGGGATCTAGGATCTTTTCTCACTTATCTAAATATCCCTCTTCCAAGATTCAGTAGTCACCATCTGAGGTGACACATCTTAGTCTCACTACAGTTGGATTTTATATATTCCAAGTTGGTATCTCTATGATTTTACTTAATTTTATAATTCATTGATACTTGAGAATTTATATATATGTTCCTTCTTCCAACACATGTTCTATAATCATTGATTGTGAATTGCCTTGTTAAATCCTCTTTGATAAACTTTTAAATAAACTAAAATGGCATGGGTTACTTTTCATGGTTTTAGAAATTGATGAATGATATGATGATTTTAATTCCATTTCAAAGAGTTTTTTTATTATTACCTAATTAAAAATGAGGTCTTAGGCTAGATTTTGATTTCTAAAGTGAAATTATTTGAGTTTTATGAGATAGGTTAAAAATGTGATTATTTCCATAGATTTTAAAATTATTGTATTTGTGAATTGACTTAGAGTCCTATTTTAATTATTTTATCACTATTTTTGAAATGAGTGTTCCTTGTTCATTATAAATGAGTTGTTTATTCACATAAAAAGACGGTGTAAACCCATGTTTTGAATTGATCTTATGCCTTTTTGAATTTTGAAACATACTTGAATGTATTTGGGTTGTTTTGAAAGAAATGATTGTTTTAAAGGATTTTTTTAGAATTACCATGAGGTTTTATTAAATTAATGGGGTCTATAAACCATTTTAAAGGTTAAATTGAAGAAAAAATTTTGAATGGAAATTTATGATGTTTAATGGGATAGTTGGCACATTATGATTATCCTTTCTTGTAATAATTCCTTATTATATTTTTTTTCTTTTTGTACATCACATTTATGGGTATTGAAAAAGGGATTATTTAATTTGAGGGATATCAGGGGTGAGAGAGATATTTCCTTTGAGGGTATCATCCCATGATTGAGATTGATTAGAATCCCCACTATGATCCTCATAACCTGATTATCTCAATCACTTAATTTGATTAGTCATAGGAACATGGACTGTTAGATGGGATGAAGTAGATATATGATTCATTAGTGGACTCACACCCCATATATTGGATTCATAGAGAAAATTAAAGGCTTAGGCTAGATAAGTTCATCAAAAAATGTGGGTGTTTGTGGAACTGGTTTTCCTGAGACCCGTGAGACTAGATGTAATCTCAGTGATCTGTCATGATGATTTTTGATTATCTAATAAATGGTGGACTCACAATAATCTCTATTTTGTACCCATTAAATTCATATTCATGGTACTCGATACATGAAAACATTTTTTTTCATTACTTAGCATCAAATTTTCCTTTCTTGATTGATTACTTCTCTAGTTTGATTTATTTATTCATATTTTGAACCTTTAATCTATTATACTGACTCTTATTCAATATTTGATATCAGTTTCATACTCTCATTTTTCAAGATTATCTGAATGAAGAATTTTAATTACTTTTTAATTATTTTGATGAAAATTTTTAGTTTTTAAATGGTTAAAAGGAATGATTTATAAGTTTGGTTTGATAAATGACTTTGAAATGTTTAAAACACTATTTTTAAACTAAGATTTGTAATCTCTTTATTATACTCATCTTTTAGCATATCTGAATTAAATTTTGAAGTCACTGCATAAAATATTTTTTGGAATCGTACTAGACTTTATAGATCACACCCTACTAGTAGTATATGGTGTTCATTTACTTCGTTATCTTACAACAGGTTCTCACTCCCTCATATTCCATTTTTTGTGCTAAGGGGGCTAAGGGTGGGTGACATGGGAAATGGTGGGTGGTCATGGACCCCCATGAAATGAGTTTTAGTTATGATGTTCCACATTCAATTTGTTTAGAGTCTCTTTTTTCTCTAAGATGTGTGTATTGATTTGTTTATATGATATTGTTTCAATGGCGTACTTTGATTATTGTAATATTTTATGGGAGAAATCATTCCCAATAGTTATTTCTTTATGAACCTGTGATTGTCACTGAGCCATGGATATCATGAACACTCTTTATGTTAGTGAAGAATAATCTCAAATATTGGTTTTGATGGTAATCTAGGATGTTTTATCATAGATTCCAACCTTTGGATCATATTACATGTGATCCACAATGAGAGTGGGGGGATCAGTGTGTATTCCAATTTCTAAAACCCTTCCTCTATTTTGAGATTAATCATCACCTCTATCTCAAGATATTCAAATATGTAGAAATAAATATGACAGAACAATTTTATTAATGATATAAAAATCCTTGAGGATGACTATATACTTAGTGACCTGTGGTTATTATCCCACACACATAGTCCCCTTCTCATTATCAAAAGGGACTCAAGAAAGGGTACGACCATCATCTTGTTTAATATGTTTTCACCAACCAGTTACAATCTATCATCAATAGAGTACAAACAAAACCTTTTTAAGAAAAATTCAAAAATAATTATATGAGTCTCCAAATGTAATCCATATGATGATTTTATTTCTACACCATGCACAATAATCTCTAGAAGCTGGTATTAGTTCTTATTCTTCTTCATTGATATAATAGTATACTACCTCATTTTCATAAAATTATCACCAAATAACTTTCATCATTTCTTATTGTTTATATTCATAGAATATCACATGAATATTATTTCTATAATAATTATGGAAATATCCTTGATTTTTAATGCCTCAACTCAACTCATTCAACCTCATCCTGAACAAATGGATGAAGGTGAAACTTTTTTCCCCCATATGATATTTTTATTATCGTAAAAAACATCTATAATTAAAAACCTGAATAAAAACCATATAATTTAGTTTTCTTTGATATTTCAACTTAGGTATGGTAAAATTTTATCTCATTTTGTGGAATGAAACTTCTATTATTGTCTTCTTCTTCCTAATATGGTTCCCCTTTGATCTTAGAAAGTATTATGATCATGTGTTTGACCATGATATTGATATATAAAGAAAATCAAACAAGAATAATCTAATTTATTCTATTTTTTATTTCTTTAGAATATAAATTCTTGAATCTCAATTTTTCACTTAGTATGAAACTCAAAAACTCTTTAAGTTTTGAATCCTTATGATCAACAATAAATTATTTCAATTATTCATAAAAATTTACGATGAATCTATTTGATGATAAATATTTACAATTAGAACACAAAGACTTATGATAATTAGTTTTTTATTTTTCCTACCTTATTTTAGATCCTCACAATCACTCAAATATTTATTCCAAATCTTCATATTCATGAACTTTTCAATTTTTAATTTTCTATAAAAAAACACATGATCAGTCAAATTATTAAGATAAATATTTGTATTTAGGATCAGTGACTAATGATGTTGTAAAAAATATTTTTAATTCACTAATTTTTATTTTTATAATCCTCAATAGATTTCAAGAACTTCTGAACACATAAGAACTCATAGAAAAACATCTCAAAACAACATCCAATATATTTTTTTCCTTCTCATAGAAGCTTCATCTCGGTGCTCATATGGATGGGACCTTCTTACCTCAACCAAAATTTTCAAATTATAGGAAATTTCAAAGTTCTATAATATATAGTAGAAAGTACTTCAACTTTAATAAATATTTAAAAAAACACAACACCATCCTCAATAAGAACCAACAATAATATAATATGAGTTATTTTGGATCACCATAAAAAATATGAACATTTTCTAAAATTAGGGGAGGTTCTACCCCTTAAGTGTCTTTAAAATATTTATTTGGATGATGTTTTGAGGATATATAGTGAACCTATATCAATTTTACCTAATTACGGCCCTCATTTCACATTAAAATTATAAGGGAGTCTTTATAAGGCTTTGAACACGTAGATATATTTGATCACCACAAATAATTGTCAAAGTAATGGGTATTTTAAAAAGAAAATACAAAAATTAAAGGACATGTTGAGTTCATGATCACCTTACCTCCAAGGAACATGGGAATAATACCTATCTCTATTCAAATTTTCTTATGATGATAGATTTAATTCTATCATACAAATGGAATTGTACTAAAACTTTTATAAGAAATTATGTCACATTCCAACCTACTGGAATGAAGTTGGAAAAGGATGTTGGTTATTAAAAAACTCATTGAGGAAACAACTAAGAATGTATGAGATGACAAAAATCATATCAAGATATCTCAAAACAAACAAAAATTTTATGCTGATAATTAGAGGAAGGACTTATAATTTCAATTAGGGGGTATTGTCTTGTTTAAGTAATCTCCATTGAAGGGAGTTATATGATTTAGTAAGAAGTGTAAGATAAGTCCAACATACATTAGACCATTTGATATTTTAGAGATAATTAGTGTTATATATTATCATTTAGATATTTCACTCAACCTCTCTAAAATTCATGATGACTTCCATGTATCACTATTAAGAAAGAACATGTCAAACACAATACACATACTCACCACTGAAGAATTATATCTAGAGAATGAATTTAACTATAATAAAAATCCTATCCAGGCTAGAGGGAAATTATTGTTGATTAAACAAATCAACTGGTGAATGTACTTTGGAGGGATCAAAAGTTTTAGGAATCAATGTGATAATTACACATATTTATTCATGGATAAATATATACCTGAAGGTTTGAGGAATAAATTATTTAGGGTAGGAGAATCTATGATCCAAGATGCAATTATACTAAATAAATAACTCATTTCAAAAACAATTTCATAATACATGTTTTATCATTTCATAATAATAGTACCACACAAAACTCAAAAAATAAATTCCCTATAATAGTTTCAACTAGTGATTAAAGCACATAACAATATAGAGAAATATAATAATCTTTAAGTCTAGAGGATCTTATTCTATAAATAATAGTAAGAAAAAAAGATGAATTTATATTATGAAGAGAAAATTAGGGAAAGGAATATAAATTTTAAAAACTTATAGAATGGGATGAATTATTTTAGTGGTACTAATGAAATGAATTTATAAGAAGATAAATATGGCCACTGGATTCTGACCATTGGGAATCAGACCATTGGAATTGTAATATGATTATTATAATAATAATGATTATATTATATATAAATAAAATTTCCTAATAAATATATAATATAATTTGGTAATTGTATAATCAATAATTAAAAATAATTTATATTGATTGGTTAATAAGAATTCAATTACATTAATATATTTTAGAATAATATAATTCAATAAAAAAGAATTCTAAAAATATTAGTTCAAAACAGATGATTTTTAAACAAACCAAAATATTTATTTAATAATTAAATTTTTCATTTATAGAAAATTAATTTGATAAAAATGATTTGAAATTTTGAATAAATAGGTTGAATTTAGCCAATGAAGAATTTTTATTAATTTTTTGAGCTAGTCATATTTTCAGATAAATAGATAAATACTGTATGAATACAGATTGAGTATCATGTTTCCATTATGATGTAAAAATCATGAAATAACTAATACAAATGAATCCAAAAAAAATATTTATTTATAAAAATAATATATTTTAAATTAATAAATTTAATTTTCAGACAAATAATATACTTTCAAAATTCTAAAAATGAAAAATATGGTTTTAAAAATAATTCCTTATGAATAAATTTATTTTCCACAACCAAAGTAATATTAAAAAATTGATTTCGTTTCTAAAATGAGTTAATGTAAAAAACATGATATAAATGTAAAAAATCATTTTTTTAAAACCATGGGTAATAAAATGGTTTTCTATTTTACACAACTTTTATTTACAAATCCTATGTTCTAAAATTAATAAAACGTTCTCCCACATTTTCAATGAATATTTTTCCATAAAACCATTCCTCTTGTATTTTTAATTAGTAATCATTTTCCTCCTCTCAAAATAACTCTCAATAGTCCTTTCAAAGAGTTTTTAATGTTCTAAGGAGTTCTTTTTCATGTTCTGGGAAGCTTCAAAATAAGGTAAGGGTTCTTAATCTCTTTTCTTCCCCAATTTTGAAATTATTTCCAATTACTTTTCATTTAAATATTAAATGTTAATATAATTAATTATAAAAAACTCTTTATTGTAGTATTAATGAGTGATTAATTTTGTCTCTAATTATAATTCCTTTATTGGTTATTATAATTCCAAAATTATTTTCACATCCTAAAACACCAATATTTAAATACCTAATTATACCACATATTTTTCTTATTATGGACAAATTATTTCTAAGAGGGGAATATTATCTAGTTAATGATGATCAAAATTTTATCATTGGAGCCTATATCAAGTCCTAAGTAAACTAAATTTGATTTTGGAATAGGTTTAACTTTTCCATAAAAAGGATACTAACCCATTTCTTCTTAAGAAAATTTTATATCCATAATTAATATCAAATATATGTTCCACATACTTATATTTTTTAGAGGGGATATTTTTTAACTGATTTGGTATCAAATTATCTATATACCGAGGAACCAAAGTTGGAGTGTGATTTTTTTCTTTTTATGTGTGTGTGAGTTTTCATGGGGATGGTAGACAAAATATCTTTTCCATTACATGGGTAACTATGCCACCTTGATGAGAATACCCAACCCACTTATTTAGAAACCAAATAATGAGTGGATACCCAAGCATGATCCCCTTCCATTAGGAAGGGGAAATTTTTATTTGAGAGTTTCACGAACACTAATAGATTAAGATAAATAATGGTTCTAAAACTCTTCAATAGGTCAACCGAAGTAGATCTATGACCCTTATCAATGGATGTAAGCTTCAGTATTTCTTAGGGGGGAATATCATATCTAATGACTGATTTCTTTTGACATCCTTATATGACAAAGGTATCATGAAATTTTACTCCATTATCATCCCTTTTATAAGGATTATTTATCCCTAATTGTGAATATACTCTCTTTTTTTATTAGATAGATGTATATTCTGACACTCGAGCTTCAATTATAGTAAAATTTTCTTTTTAGAGAAACAACCAAATAATACACATAGTTTTAGTCAATAATGTGATTAAAAAAATAAACTTTCAAATTTTATAAATTTAATTTTATAAATTTAATTTTATAAATTTAATTTTATAAATTTAATTTCTTTTTTGAAATAATAATATTAAAATTTAATTAGGGTTTAATATTTTTATTTTTATGAAATAATTAATTTTTAAGTGAATAGTGAAAACTATCAATTTTCAAATTCAGTCATTTATTTTCATTAAATAAAGTGATTTAAAAGTCCCATTGTATTTTTTATTTGGTATTAATGTAACATATGAACCATTTTATTTATAATAATTTTATTATAATCAATAATTTTAATGATTTTGATATATTTTAATTTTATTCTTAAAAATGCATTTTCCTGAAAATAGTTTTTCATTGTGTTTTACACATTTATATTAAAAATAATTTGTGAAGATTATATAAATTGAATAATGAAAAATGGATTCCATATATTGAATTAGGAGGTCCAAATTTTTAAGATAAGACCATTTTACTTTTGTTCTATATTATAAGTAAACCTAATAAATATTTTTTACCTTGGTAAGGGTAAAACAAGGTTTAAACATTAGAATAAGGCGTCAAAATTTGTCTATCACTTTATTTTATCCTATTTTTTGAATAGAGTTATAAAATTTTGATAAATTTTTTGATAATTTTGAAACTTTGATCAAAATTTCTTTTTTTTACCTTTAAAAGATTTAAGTAAAAGATAAATCTAAAAATTTCACTTTCTGTCTTTTAATATCTTTAATACTTTATGATAGTGGAAAATAAAACTTAAGTTTAGTTTTTTTAAAGAGTGTTGAGTTTTTTTGTCTTCTTTATTTATTTTAAATATTTAGTGAATGAATAATTATCTTAAATTCTTACACAACATCATCAAAATTTTATTTAATTAATATAAATATAAAATAAAATATTTTAAAAATATTGAAATTAATACAAATCTGGCGAATTATTGTGTTACAAGAATCTTATAGATACATATGAAATTATAGGAATGTTTTAAAGTATTATATTCTAATTCTATATTTTTTATATATATTTAAATTTGAATTAATTGAATTGTGTCAAAAATTCCATTAATGATATTTATAATAAATAATATTTTATTAAATTATTTAAAATTCATAAAAATATTATTTTTGAAACAATGAATGGTATATGGTTGAAAAATCAACCATGGTACCTTTATGAGTTTTTTCATTTATGGTAACATTCTTGACCCTTAAATAGAATAAAATGTTAATATTTCATTAATTATCAAAACCATTAAGAGAAGGTTATAATTAAATATAAGGGTGAAAACATAACCAAAACCTATCAAAATTTTATTTGATAGTATTATTTAAAGTAATACACAAGTTATATTTTAATAATATCAATTTGGAGCCATTTGGACCTAAAAAATAATTTATATTAATTTAATACACTTTGAAATTCAAAGAATATCCATCCCCTCACTTATAAAAGTAAACCCCTTCTCTATTATCTTTACACCACTTTGAGAAAAATATTTCGAAAAAACACTAAACAATTAAATTCTAAAAATATTTATACAAGTTATATAGGTCATTTACCTTCTAAAAGAATATCCCTAATTTCTTCAAGGGGAGATCTAAAGGAAGTTTACCGAAGAAGAGGTAATTGTCGTACTGAATCTTTCAAGTTTATTTATTCTTATACTTACTATTAACATGTTTTACCCATCATAAAATAAAAAATATAGTATCATAAATATACTGATATGTTATTATTATTTGGTAAAAACATATTCCATCTATTTTCCATCATATAAAAAGTGAAAACATTGCTTGTGCGTACGTACGACTTACCACCTCCATGTAGCGGTGTAATTCATTTTCACCACCACTTTACAAGGATAGTTATAAAAAAAGTAATATATAAATGATATTTATGAAATAATAATAGTTATTTTATTATAATATCATATTTACCTTCTTTCCTTCCAAATCATTGGAAAATGATAACGTCTCTCATGTGTATGTGTGGACCACCACCTTCACGAAGCGATGTGATTCATTTTTTGTTTCTGATTTACATTGATGGTAATAAGGGAATATTTGAGTAATATATATGATATTTATATCATTATTTATATTATTTATATTATTTAACCATAATGAAACTACATGGTCTGGAACTATCAAATCAAAACAAATAAAAAAATAAAGTTGTTAACACCCATGATATTGATAATAATAAAATATTGTTAAAAAGGTAATAAAATTTTATAAATGGATCATATAAGATATTATAGATATGTATATAGGTCTATTGTTTAATTATAATAAATCTAAATTTATTATATAGGAGGTTAAATGAAAATTTGTGTAATTATAATGTGAGTTAAGGGATTTTATCTCAATTTAAACTCCATTGAGACAAATTTGGTGTTATACACTTATTTACTTTATGTGGTATGGAAACCAATATCATTCATACACTTTATTTAATTATTTATTAAATAAATATTAACTTAATACAACCTCATAATATCTTTAGTCATAGTGTATTTGGGTAATTATTTATATATATTTACAAATTGAAATAGAAATACAAAGACATAAACTAAAACTCTAAAACATTCCCCTAAATTTACATGTTCTTCTAAAACTACATATGATATCCTGGGGATGTATATAATAAAAATGATAGATATAAATCCTAGTAAGATAATAATAAAATCATAACTTGATGAAAGTAATACATATAGGCCAATAGAAATATCAATTTAACATAAGATGGGTGAGAACCATAAACATGAACCTCAAAGCATGATATAAGATGATAACATAATGAAAACATGGGAATGAGACAACAACATAAAACATGAAATAATAAACATAATCTAAGTATAATCCCCAAGAAATAATAACATAGTGTGTTTTTATTACCTCCCTAGAACCGTAAATGGTATCTCATGAGATAAATACATTGTATAATGCATTGGAGGGCTATATAATTTCATTCCCACCCATCACATTCATATCTTATACATGCATAAGTGTGTCACATAGATCATAAAATATAAAAACATATTTCATAACTTTTAACTACAAAATAATGTATTTTGGGATATATATAAATTTAAGTAACAAATAAATGAAGTATAGGTGTATCTAGGTGAATACCCTTAAGTGGAAATGGGGATGGGTATTCACTACATAATTTTTTTTCATGGAAAATCATATGATAATTTCAGCAACATAATGGGGGTATATAATGATTCATAGATGTTTTTATTGAGAGTTAAAGGGGTATATCATCACTTGTAAATCATAATTACTGTAATAGGGATGTTTGAAAATATATACAAACATGAAAAATAGGATATAAAAAGGAATTATATAAACAAGGTTCTTGAATAAGGAGGAGAAGGAGTGGATCCATTTCCTTGAGAGGGTGATTCTAAAATCATGGGAGGAGATTATTAAGAGCTTGAGGAACATTTTTAGGTCTCCAAATAGGTAAAGTTAGATTAAATTCAAGATCTAAGTGTTTTGAGTGAAGATTAATGGGAGGTTTGGTGGATTTTAAAGAGAAATAGAGGATAATTTTTATTAATTTTTAAATGTTGGTTTTGGACTCTATATGATAAATTAATCAAAACCATAGACCATCCCATAGTTTTTCCAATTCTGAAAAAGAGGAGTGGGTTTCATTGTTTTATAAGTATGACAACCTAACTCTTTAAAATAATATTGTTGATGATGTGGAAGTGATTATTTTTATAATGAATTGATTTTAAAACCTTAAAATATAATATAGATTTTGGAGGATTCATGAAGGGTTTAAAAAAATAAATAAAATATATTAATAAAATATTATTGAAAATGGGGAACATAATTATGTCCATGTATACTCTTTATAGTATTTATTTATTCAGTTTTGGGCTTTTATGATGTCATAATTTTTACAGTATAATTATACTATATTTAATTGTTTCCCAAAAAAATTGATTATCTTAGAAAATTATTAAAAATTTACCACTGAATAATTTTGATGTTATTATTTAAAAAATTATATTTATATTATCAAAATATTTCTCTAAATATGAAAAATTTCACTTTTAAATAAAATTCACCATTTATTGAAAAAACTTCGTTTTTTGAAAATAATAATTTTCAGACCCTTATAACAATTAAATTTGACATCCTAAAATTACATTATAATTTATATTCAATAAATATTATTTAATAATAATATTTGATTACAATATAATTTATTTAATTTTATTTTTAATTCATCAAAAATAGTTTTATAATTAAACTATATATTTCCTAAAAAATGTGTGTTTCATCATCTCAAAATATAATTTTTATCAAACATTATTTTTTAACCATTATAAATTAATACAAGAAAAATATAATAAATATTTTATTAAATTTAAAAATTTAAAATTCAAACTGTTAGGGTCAAGATACATAGCCTTTTTTTACAGTAGTAAATGCCATATGGGTAAGATGTGTGATGGTGAGACTTTTATGGGGTGGTTTGATCGATGAACATGGCTTGGGATGTGATATTGATGAGCTTGAAATTATTCCATAATTAGATTTCTCATGCTATAGTTTTTGAATCTTATCTTGGGATTGGTCAAGGTAAAATCCCAATGATGCTATCTCCATTGGAAACTCTGATAAATGGGCATTATAGGGTATAATCCTAATTCTTGAGGCCATTTCTTCCTTTTTTATGTTAATTGGATTTATCATCACACTATATACATACTAATCATACGGTCACTATATAATTATTGTACTATAAATAGTTATGATGCTTAATATACTTTTAAATATGATAGTATATAAGTTCTAATGGTCCAAAAAACAATGTAGTGTATGTGTTTCCTATAATCTCATTTCTTAATAATGTATTTACTAATTTAAAAAGGGTATATAATTTATAAATGTTCTGGTCATTATATTATTCCCCCTTCATAAATTTCATCCACAACACTTTGACCAGGTGATTTTCCTTGTTTCATATAACCTCATCTATATGATCTAAGATCTTCACAGACATCTCCTCATATGAAAGATCATTCTACAATGGTACAACCTACAGATTTAGTACATGTGAGGAGTTTGGCTTGTACTTCATCAGGAAGCATATGTGGAACACATAATTTACTTGAGATAGGTTAAGATAGGAGTGTTAATTGATAGGTCATTGCTCTGATTCGAATAAGGATCTCAAAGGGGTTGTTGTATCTTGGACCAAGATTAGCCTTCTTTCGAAACGTCATGACATTCTTCCATGATGATATTATAAGGTATGATTTATCAATAACCTTAAACTACAAGACTTACTGATGATTTTCTACATATCTTTTATGTCAACTTTTTGTATATTTTATATTATATTGAATGGTTTGAAACTTATTTATCATCCCTTGGGGTATGATTAAGTCCCATCAACATCTACCCTCCAACTTTATCCATGCATGTTGTAGTAAAAAAAATCATCCCAAACATTGTCTCAGAAGGTGAATTTTAATTCTAGAATAGAAAGTATCATTATATGATAGATCCACTAGGGTAAGGTGTTTATCCTAGCATCCTTGAAAATCCATTGAAAATGGTGTAACGCCCTGCGCTAGGATCCACCTACGTAGTGATTTGATTCAGTGGGCCATATAGCCTCAAGTGATCCTCCCTATAAACTAGAGGATTCCAAATAGCATTAAGGGCCTAATGTGGTATAGTGGGGAGACCATACCCTCATATCAGATTGGCGCAATGTATATAATAAATAAACATACAACAGTAGAAGAATATATAAATATATGACACAACACAAATAAATACAATAATCAACTACATAAGTGTAATTAGATAATAATAATAATAATCAAAATCCCATAGTCTGAGTTGTATCCAATTATTTAATTTCATGTTGATATACAAAAAGGGAAAATATGGGACAAACATATATAACATTCAATAGAAGAATACAAATAATGGAAAATATCATTCCACAATCATCACAACCATGTGATCAATCCTCTTATCCCATGCTCCATCATATAAGTAAAAAAGATCATGAATATACATCAAGGTGATTTACCTTATCCATAACTATAGACATGAAGTATACTTGGGTACCAAAGGTGGCCCAAGTGGGGTGTGAGATAAACTCAGTATGTGACCACCAATGGTGTCTAATAATTATCTTGTCTACTTGTGTACCAAAGGTAGCCCAAGTAGGATGTGTGATAAACATATAAGGCCACCACTAACGGTGTCTAATAATTATCTATACACCATACATAGTAATAGAAGTGTGTAGATCTAAGAAATAATAAAAAATTATAAATGTTAAATACAATTCAGATTATGTTCCATAAAGACAATTGGAAGACTCTACCTACTTCATCATAGACCAGAATATGTTTGAATTTAGTACCATATATTGTTGGGACCAAGTTTTATGCAAGTTGTTTTCAAATTATAGAGGAAGTTTATATTGATTTTTTTATTTTTTTTCATTGTGATAAATCAATTAAATTTATATGTTTTAGGGATTAGTTGAAATAAGTATTGTACTCATATGATCAGACATATTCTTGATAAGAAAATCCATTAATTTCAGTTTTCTGTTTTGGAAACATTTAATGGGTGAAATGGTTCTCATACTCACACTGAGCTTGGAATGATGTTTCTGATTATATTGAGATGTTATTATGAAGTATTAATTTATTTCAATATGTTTATAAATAAATCTAATGATTTTTTTCTATTTTTTATGTTTTCAATATCATAAGTTAATCAAAACTTCCAATTCAATATTTATGAAAGAAAGTAGGAGAAAGGTTTTTTGTATGTTAGATGATTCAATTATGATCATATGGTTCTTAACATCATGAAAAAGTCATGATAATACTAAGTGATTTATAGAATAAGAGAATATGAAGTAAAAGTATTCTGATCACAATTCATTATTGTGACAATCCCTAGACATAGAATTTGTTTAAAGGCTAAGAATATTATAAGTTGATACTATCAAATGTTTGTGGGAGTGCTGATAAACTAATGAATCAAACAAGAAGATTCATTAGACAATCTAATCCACTAGAGAGAACAATTTGTAAGATCAATCATCAGTTTCCAAAAAATATGAAATAAAATAAGTCTTTATTGACACTGATCCATTAAACACTATGTTCCACCAATCCATCATAGGTGTTATAACATTTATCCATCAAACATAGTGTTGGTATCAAAAATTAATCAGATGAAAAGTTTTATCAGAGATAGAATAGTTAACAAATATAGAGTCGTTGGGACTGATGCAAATGAATAACCTTCAGAGGCTGATCAAACAGATGAAGCACAACAATGTGGTCAATTTTTTTTTATAAAACACAAGTTTTGTTTTGATTTAGTGGGTCAAGAGAAAAAAAATCACAATTAGTTTTAATTGGGTCAAGAGTCATCAGAAAAGAAGTTTCACTAGAAGGAATCAAAGACTAATACTTTAGACACCTAAAGATACCAAAAATTCATCAGACAATGGACTTAATCGGATGCAATATAGATATTATGAGTGTTAGTTAAGGAAATAATGAAAAGGTGAGATGTCTCGAAGCTATTTTCAAAGTGTTATTGAGGGATTTTGATGTTTTAAAAGTTTTAATGATGTTTATGGAAAAATAACTGAAAAAAATTACGGGGTTGATTAATTCAAGTGGACTTCTAGAGTGATTGAGAAGAACCATTAGTGTGAGAAATCAAAATTAAAGTAACTAAAGTATAATGAAGCTATAAAATGTTTATGGAAGACCAGTTACAAATTTTTAGTTGGTACGAAGAATCAAAATGAAGATTCTTTTATTTTAATTTTGTTTCATTATAAAGAAGAATTGTATTAGAATGAACTTTTTTATCATCATGAAGAATGGTTTGTAAGTTCAGAGAAGGATGAAGTCTTAAAAAGTTTAAAGAAGTTTGGAGAAGATTTAAAAAGAGTTGATAAGTGATTAAATTGTAAAATATGAAGTGAAAATTAATGTGAAATTAGTGTTTCTATAAATTTATTTGAGGGGGAAAGTGAAAGTGGTTTCCCTCCCTTTCCACTTTTGGTTCTCCCAGAAATATAACAGAATTACAATTGTAACGCCCCGACCCCAGTTACCCAAAGTCGGTGCATTACTTCATAACATTGGAATGATCACAAAAGATCATGTCTCGAAAGACCGATTAGTTTAGTAGCCTTAGAAACACTAGATACATTCATAAATGTTACATTACATCATAAAGTGAAAAACTAATAACAAAGTCTTCATAGTACACACTCATATCCTCTTCTGACTATCCCAGCAGGTCATTCATAAAATACTTCTTCACATCCTGGAAAATATTAAAACATTGAAAGGGGGTGAGCTCAGATTCTCAGTAAGGATAACAATATTGCGGAAGCTTTCATAAATAAACATTAACATTTAAGGAAATGTATAACTAAAACAAAAGCCTTTTTAAACTTGAACTTCAACATAATATGGAAAAATTAAAATGAGATAATGCCATTTACTTCTTCACATGGATATTCTACTGGTCGAATAATCACAAGAAATATCAATAACCACTTTCATAATGATGGAATGCATAATTCCAGACTATCATAACCACGTAGCCAAGGCCTCATGCAAGACTAAAAATAAGATTTTTTCAAGGCCTCGTGCCAAGACACTAGTTTGTCTCATGAGACCTGCCGATGCATCAAGGAGCTATAGTGGGCTCCACCCGTCACTTAATAAGTCCAATGCATTCCTCATATGAACAGGTTTAAACATATCATAAACTATAACATAATTGTATCACATAAAACATGCATAAAGGAAACATAAGATTTCCACACTTCAATCACAAGATATAAATACAACACATTGATATAATAAAAACTTTATCAAAACCATTTTCAATACCAAAATAAATGAAAAGTAAAACATGATATTTATTTTTCTTTTTAAAAAACAGTTATGGCTTGTAGAGGAAGCCGAAGCCCAAATAATGGTCATGGCGGTGGAGAAGTCATTTTCGCCACATATGTAAGACAAGAAAAACATTCCTTTTTGTCGTTTAGTAAAACACTTCGTATAAAAATATTCCTTTTGAATAAACGTAAAAGTCAAAGGGGTTTATACACCGTATAAAGGAAAGTTGTGTATAAAACCAAATATGCCTCAATGAAAGGATATTGAGACGAAGTCTTTACAAAGATCATTTTTAGAATAAAATAGATCTATTATGTGTATTAACTATAAGTACACATAAATAAAGTACAAATACCAGATAGGACATAATAATATCATGACATAATTTGAAAGTAGGAGATTAACCCAAAGAATGGTAATTGGGTTAAGAAGTTCCCTTAAAAAGATCATTTTTTTTAAATAAAGTAGATCTATTATGTGTATTCACTATAATTAAACATAAATAAAGTACAAATACAAGATATGACATAATAATATCATGACATAATTTGAATGTAGGAGATTAACCCAAAGAATGGAAATTGGGTTAAGAAATTCCCTTACCTTGCGTCCTGTCTTGACTCGACCGTTCTTTAACCTCCTGAATAATAAACTAGAGTTAATTTATAGTTTCTTAAGAACCTTTTAAAGTTTATTATTCCTTTAATATCACTTATTACCATGTTATGAACATTATGTAATTATTTAAGTTAATAACGGTCGTTTTGTCGATCTTTGGTACTTGAGTCAAAAATAAACTTCTTATAATTACAAGTTGTTCATGTGGTGAAATATCCATTATATCCAGAATTATATTCATGATATAGATATCATATATCTCTTATATATCCATTATATAAATGAATTTATAATATTCCATAACATTTAGAGGTAATAAATGAAATGCACCGTTCATGGAGACGGTAAGCCGTACGTACGCATGAACGCTACTTTCATTTATATTTTGTATTTAATGGAATGAAGTTATAATTATATAAAGGTATAATATAATTCCAGTATAATATAATGTATAATAAAATTTACTCCATCCTTTATACATCCCACATATGGCATTAACGATTCAAATCACTTAGAGGGGGCGGTAGTCCGCACTTCCTAAAATGAAATTATCGCGTTTACCCATAATGGAAATCATAAAGTATGCCACAAATGAGAAATAAAGAAGCATAAGGAAAACATAAACATAATATATATATCATATATGAAAATATTGTCATCAAAATGGCCACCATTAGAGGTGTTAAAGGAATATTGAACAATCATCGTTTCGTGAGGCAGTATTTCGCCACCCACAGAAACAGTATGTTCTTTAACCATTAGACGAAGGTGTGTGTAAGTTTAAACCAAATAATTATCATAACAACATCCTAGTATATTTTAGATACTGGTTTTGTTACAAAATAAAGTAATAAAAAGAGTTTAAGGGGTTGGAGAAGCAAAATAAAACAAAACAACATTAGATAAGACATTACCTTAAAATCGGGTAACTCTTTTGATTTGAGCCAAAGGCTTCCTTGGGAAGAATTATGAAAAAAGTTAGGCTTCTAGGAGAAAGGGAGGGAAGTTGTGAGAGTATTTGGGCAGAGGTTGGACGAGCCAAAATGCTTTGAAAGTGTGATTAAGGTGGTAGTGGTGGGGGCCTTTTATAAGTGGAGAGGAGGGGCACTTTTGGAAAGTAATGAAATGTTACTTTATTATGAAATGCTTTTTCGGATTCTAAAGGTCCCAAACTTATATATTTCTAGGTTAAGGTGATAAGTGTTAGAAATCTACTCATACAATAGGTTTGTTACAAGTGTAAGCCTTAGAGTTCACATTATCTTTTCATTTTATTTAAATCGTTATTTAATGAGGTAATCGCTACATCATCATTGTGTCATAACACTTTTAATTTATTTAATGTCTAAAAATTATACAAAAAATATCATGATGTAGGAAATATGTTTATATTTCTAATTAATATTTATAGTAAAAAATATGACTTGTATAACCCCATTTAAAAATTGTTTTAGTAAAATAACTTATGTTTGTGACATTTTTATTTTAACTTTAAATAAAAGTTATTTATGTCATTTTCCTACCAAAGTGGCTCCATGGGGTCCCCAAGTTGACCCATGGATTTTATTGGTCGTCCATGACTCATCCAATAGGGTTAGGACAATTTTCAAGGTCATTTCATATTATTATAACACTATCTTTACCTTAAATTTCACTAATTACCTTTAATCGGGATTAATTAAACTTAAAAGTTACTATTCACCAAAAAATTATTTTAATCCCATTGAACCACATTTTACTTCCTAATGACAACCATGTATGTTGGATTTTTGAAAATCAAATAACAGAAGTGGTAATATTTCATTTAAACAAAAAATCAGTTATTTAACTACCACTTAGTGGTTTCACTATTCATCAAAATTGAAGTTTTTCAGAACAATGCCAAAATTTCACCCTAAGCTGTAATTGATATTCCGAATTCAAAAATGATGTCTATTTTATGAAATTACAAAAATATAAGTTGCATTAATTAATTTTATAATTAATTCCTGCTGTCACAACAAATAGCGTGTTTTTAAGAAACAATATATATCAAAAGATTGACAATTGTTTATGTCCAATTTCAATGTTAAATTAATTATAATGACCACCATTGGATAAAACGGTAAAAATATATTATAATTATACTTTAAAACCACTAAATAGTATAATTTATCACTATAAATTATTTTGATTAAAAAAGTTGTTTTTATGTATTTTTCACTATTCATAAAAAAATTGAAAGTCCTCAGAAAATTACAAAAAATTCAACTTAGGATAATTTCGATATTACGAATACAAAAATGAAGTCCATTTTGAAATATAAAATTTCTATAATTTTAAAAAGTGGTTATTACTATTCATAATGGCTATTTTGATTAGTCGTGGTGTGTTAGAATCTCGAACTTGCGTACAATGAAATCTATTGCATTATTGAAAGAGAAGCGTACCGTGGAAGCTCGGGGTGTTACAACAATGTACTTTCTGAGGACTTAAACTATTCTCGTGCAGGGAGAGTTAGAGTGCTGATGATTTTTGAAGAGGAATGTTTTCTAGATAGTGTTTTCTCAAGTGAAATCTTTGGATACAAGAAGATTAAATATGAACGTAGTTATAGTTTTTCAAAATGGACTAATCAATCTAAATGAGGTTTCTAGGGAAAGAAAAAATCCATCCCAAATTGTTTTCTGAGTATCTTTTCATATTTTTTTCCAGATTGAAGAAACCAGACTAAGCCACTAGAAGTAGTTTTCATTCAAAGTCCAAAAATCTTGTTTCTACCTGTTATTAGGTAGGAAAGTGAAGAATTGTGTTTTGAAGTTTTAAAAAACTGAAAGTTGTTAAGTCATAAAAGTGACGTGTTTGTAACCAAATGGTGAAGGCTTATTAACTTTTTAAAAAACTTATTTTACATCATTCATGCAAGAAGAATTACTTTCACTATTGTATTCATCGTAGGCTACACAAGTGTTAGTATATATCCTAGTTATTATATCCACAAAATTATATTTTTTTTGTGGATTGTGTGGTATTGGATTGTTTCAAAACCATGCTTAGGACTATCTACTCTTATAGAATAGTGAACCTTGTAATTAATTTTATTCTTATGGATATGTGAATGTTTTGTATTCATCAAAGTGATAAATATTTAATAGGATAATATTTTTGTTAAATAATAAATATAACATAAAAGAAAAATATATCATTGATTCTCCCCTCCCCCTATCAATGAAAAATTAATTAGGGTTGGACCTTTTCAAGTTGTATTAGATTGAAGGTTCACTTTTTTTACTCTTTGATGGTGTTCTTGAAAAGAAGTTATTATGGAGAATCTAAATTATATGAACAGTATGGAGATTATGGTCTTCAATGGAAATAACTATAATATCTGGAAAGACAAAATATTTCTATATCTTATATCTCTTGGGAATGATTTTTGGAGGCCATTATAGATCTATTTCCTCCTCATTTGTAAAATGATACTCTTATATTTGTGGATGATAGGAATATAGATAATTATGGAAGAGATAAGAATGATCTAATCTCATGACATTATAAAAGTGAGTTTTTAAGAGTGAAGGGGGTTTTAACTACTAAAGGTATCTAAAAAAACATGAATAACATTTATGATGGAAATACAAAGGTTAAAAAGAAAGAATTAATAATCTAGAGGATAAATTATAAAGATCTTAAAATGGATGAGTATGAATCTATTGGTGATTTAATTATGAGGGTGAATGACATTTTTAGCACCATAATATATCTTTGTGAGAAGATGAATGATTCAACTATTATTAGAAAGAGCTTAAAAATTATTCCTGATAATTTTGATGCCAAAAATTCACCTTTGGAAGATTGATATCCTAAAACTCTATCTTTGGATGACCTTCATATTACTCTCAATACTTATGAAATTGGAAAGGATAAAGTTATGAAAGGAAAACAAAATGTGGATCAAGAAATTTTATTCAAGGATTTCAATCAAGGAAAGTCTTAAAAGAATCTTGATGAAGAAGAAGTTAGTGATTCTGAATCCTAAAATGTGGTTAGTAATAATCTTGATGAATTTTTATCCTTGTTTTCTAAAAATGTAAAAAGTGGTATAGGAATGTACAAGGAGAATCTACCCCTAAGATGATTTGAATGTGGAGATATTGGGAACTTTTTTTCAAATTACCCCAAAATAAATAATGAATATGATAATGATGAATTTGATAGAAGGATAATAATATATAGGAAGAAATAGGGTGATAAATAAAAATATTATTCTAAGGGAAAAGATAAAAAAATTACTAAATGTAAAAAGAGAATATTTTTGTCTAATGATGATGAAGAAGAAGATAGTAAACTTGAATCTAAAAGGTTTGTTAAAATTACAGGAGAAAATAATTTCATGGGAATAGTTAATAATGAAGAGTTTGGAAGTAGTAATTATGAAGAAGAAAAGATAGAGTTATAATTTCATCGGAAAAGCTATTTGAAATAATATCTCAAAAATATTGTATGACTTGAAAATTAAATCAAAACGTTAAATAAGGAAATTCCTAAAATAAATAATAAAGAATGTTTTTCTAAATAAAAAGCTATGTCACTGGAGTATATTGAATTTCTGAATAATTTTCTTGATAAAGAAAAGAATATGAATGAAAATATTGAAGTAAATATGAAAGTAAAGGAGGAAGAGTTGAAAATTTCTAAACAAAAATTTTCTAAAGATGGGTAGGGACTTAAAAGATTCAATAAATCTATGCCTGAAGTTAGTTAATGTTATCAAAATGGTTAATTTTAGAAGTATATACAAAATTTACCTTAAAATAGTGGAAAGAAAATTCAAAATGTTCCTAAGAAGGGGAAGTATGAGGAATCAAGCAAATAGACAAAACTAACAAGGTAGGAAATTCAGAAGTTTCTAAAATATATGATTCTTAAACTAAATATTATTTCACTTAGGATTACAATAATGTTGTAAAGAAATATAAATTTAAGAAGAAGAGTTTGGGAAATAATAGAAAGTTTGGGGCTCAAAAAAGTTACGATGTGAAAGATAATAATTTTGTTGAAAAAAATGTTCACAATTCCAAACAATATGGAAGTTATGGAGGTAAATATTCCTTCTATTTTTACTAATGGTGTTGTGGTGGATTTGGGATTAAAAAATATATTTTTTGGTTTAACAAAAAAAATTAACATTATACCATGACATACAAAAGTAAAAGATTAAGGGGTAGTCAATCTCCTCAAAAAAGAATTCTAAGAAAGTTATTTTGAAAGTTGAAAATAGATTCCTACAAGAAACTGGTTCATTATTGAGGTAAAAAAATCTTTTAATTTCCATCAATTCTAAATTTAAATGCTTTTTTATGGGTTAACGTTAATTTCATTTGATTTTGTGGAAGTAATTGGGGTGTATGGGGCTGTTTTAGGGCCCAAAACCCATCTTTTGGGGTGAAAAGGCCTGGTGCATGGTTAGTAGAAACTGTGTAGCGAAGGCCACATGGTTACTTATAATCATACTAAGGTAGATAGTGGGAAGCTAAACATTGCACGATAAAATAAACCATGTGATTTGAGGGGTTTGGATATGTAAGAATGTATACGATTTTGATAGTGTATTGAGACATGATTTGCATACGGTTAGTCAAACTATGTGAGAAAACCATGCAATGTTCCCCTTCTTATAGTAGGAGGTGCTTGGTTGGTGCATGGTTCGGCCAATTATGTAGCCAAACAATACGAACTAGTAAATTAGTTGAATTTAAGAAACCACCCTTAATGAATCATATAACTTAAACCCTAATTTTCTATTATACTCCCACTTAGAAAATCCACTCCATGAGATCCCTCTTTGAAGATTAAAATAGGAATCGATATAAACTCTTCGTCCAATCTCGAAATGAAGATCTATTTGTCTCATCAGACCCTTCTTAGTATGATCTCAATTACTATTGTGTCATTCCTAATTTGGTTTGGTATTAGATGTTCTATTTAGCTACAAGCTAATGAGCCCTATTTATAGGTTCATTAATTATTCTTCCATTTTATCTTGATCTGAGTCAAATAAGAATTTGGTACTAGATAAGATATACACTACTATACTATGGTATGTGGTTTCATTATTTTCCATTAAAGTTGAAGTGTTATATATGTTGTTTCAATTCAAGCCAAGTTTTAAGAGAGAAACCCTTGAAATTAATGTCAACCCTTGAGTTAAATTGATAGGTATGACCTGTGTAATTAATAGAACCCATTGATAAATAAATAGAGGTAGATGACCTTGGATTGGGAACACACATTTGGGTGTGTTTTATAGGTAATTGGATAACCATGGGTGGCCATTGAATTTGGAGGCCTTAGGGTGTTCCATTTTATCTCTTTCTATGGGATGTTAATTGTGAATGTAATTGTAATTTAGATTGATAGATTATTTTGTGAATTGATATGTAATTTGAATTGAAGTATAAAATTTAATTTTGACTAATAGAGAAATGGAAATGAAATCCATGTCCCTAAACGGTTTCCATGTATTAGTTTATTAAGCATGAGATGCCCATATAATTAAATGCTCATGTGAGTTCAATAGAGGCTAAGCCTTTTGTGCTTATCCCATGCTTTGAGTAATTTTCTATAGTGAGGTTTAAATGAAATGTTCTTGGTGGTGATGTTGACATAGTTAAATGATATTTATATTAATTTAATTAATTATTATATGCCTTGGGTGACACATGTGTTCTTATATGAATGCCATGGATGGACTCAATTGGATTATACCTTGCTTATGACTGAGTGACACTTGGACTCCTTATTGGACTGCCAAGGAAAGATGTGGGGGGGGATTATGTTATATATTGAGTGATAATTAGAATACTTATAGATTACTAAGGATATACTCAGAGGATAGTAGATCATATATAGATTGGGAGATACTTTGGATCACTTAGTAGACCGCCAATGATGAACTCAAGGGGCTATGATGTTATACCACACCTAGAGTGATTCCATGGTTCTTGTGAGGATCTCTATGGATGGGATTTTAGGGTGTTGGTTTACATTATACCTGGAGAAATACCTAAATTATAAATGAGGAATTATATAGATGGGCTTAAGTTACAAATTTAATAATGAATGAGATGACTTATATGATGAATCTTCCAAGACAAAGAACAAGCTTGGATTCAGTCAGAGTCTTATAACTTAGAGATTACATGTTCATGTATCTCGTGAGAATATCACAATGGTTGATGATGGAATATGACCCAAGTATCGAGACTTATTAATTAAATTAGTCTGGATAATTCAATAAAATTGATTATAAATGAAACACGCCTAACTATTAATTCATAGGATTACCTTCTAAATGAATGTAATTAATTGAGTTGGTTATTAAATGAGAACTTGAACCATACAGGATGTTTATTTTTAGTATTTACTTTACATATTCTATTACTTCATGAACTATATTATTAATATATATTCACTGATTGGAAGGAATTCTACCTTTTGGTGGTTTCCTACTGGGATTATATCCCACACCATGTTCAGGATGTCGATGCTACCCAAATAGACTATATGATTACATGTATGGATAAGGGAAAGTGCCCCACTAAAGGTTCTTGATTGTCACTTAGGAATAGGGTACCATGGAATCGAGCTGAGGCTCACGATTCAAGATGGATTATTATTTTTCCTTTTTGTACTGTTGTTACATGTATTGTTATACTTGCATCTACACCTATTTTGGTTGTTTTATTAGACACATGACATGTATAATAAAAATCTATATATGAGATTACTTCTAGTTTGATTTATATATTTTCTATCTTGTCATTATCATTTGTATGATTTATTTACTACTTATGATACTTATATGTATAATATTTCCACCATTCAACACTCTGGGGATGAGGTCATAGTCTCCTCACTAACACACCAAGGCACTCGCTTCTAGTTGGAAACCTATATAGTTTGGGGAGATGCAATTGATGCCATATGGCCACACAATATTAGGGAACCATCAGTGGTATCTAGGTCATTGATGTTACAAATACCACCTTGGAAATATATTTGTGAAATATTTGAAAAACCTACACATCTATAAAAAATGATTCATGTTTTTTACAAGCACAACAACATGATTATAATGATTCTGAGAAGCTAAACATGAAAAAATTTAAATGGATAGAAAAAGATATTATTGTAGAAACTTCCCTCAAAGAAATAAAATGAGAATGAAATTTGATTTTGGAGAGTGGGTGTTCTTATCATATGGTAGGATATTTTAAATTTTTGGAGAATGTGAAAGATTTCAATGAATGAAAAGTGATGTTTGGAAATGGTGAAACTCTTATAATCAAATGTGTTGGGTCATCTATTATTGGGGAATGAAAGTTTAAATCCATTAAGCATTTTTATGTTTATGGGTTGATACACAATCTATGGAATGTTTCATGACTTTATGATGAAGTAAATTATGTTGTTTTAGAAAATATGGATTTTTTGTTAAAATAGTGGAAGATGGAGAAATTGTTACAAAATGAAAACATATAAAAGTAAACTTGTTTCAATTTGGTGAAGTTCATAACTCATGTTACTTGATTATGATGAAAGAAAATCAGTTGTGGCATAAAATTATTGGAAATATGTTTCATTGAAACATGACTAAGTTATCAAAGAGATATTGTGTTTGTGGGAATTACTTATATGTCAATAATAAGTGATTGGTGTTGTTGAATTTTTCATAATGGGAAGATTAAAAAATTTGTTCATAAGAAAGTTAATATTCATTCAAATAAAACCATGGAACTTACCCATTCTGATATTTGAGGACCAATGATAAAGAAATCAACTTTTAGAGATAAGTACTTTATTTCTTTCATTGATGATTGTATGCACATTACTTGTGTTATGTATTAGAAATATAAATAAAAAGATCTAAATGTGTTTAATAGATTTAGGATAAGAGATAAGAATGAATATGAGAATTCTATAAATAAGTTGTAAACTGGTAATGGTTGTGAGTATATGAATAAAGAGTACATAAGTTATCTTTAAAATCAAGTAACTCAAAATGAGTTCAGGGAACTATACACACCACAACAAAATGGTGTTACTGAAAGGAAAAATTGAATTCTAGTTCAGATGGGGTGAAAAAATTTAACTTTAACATGGTCTCTCTCATTAATTCTATAGAAAATCTCATATCACAAATATTTAAATTCAGAATTAGTTTTTCAATAGGAGATGTTCATATATGACACCATATGAAATGTTGTATGATAATCCTCCAAGTTTAAAATGTATAAATTTTTTTGGAGTCCCTTCATCATAAAGAACAAATGTTGAAACCTTGGAAATATTTATTAGAGAGGTTAAAATAGAATCATTATTGGATATTCTATGGATGGAAGAGGATATAGATGTTTCAAAAACAAGATAGGGAGAATTGTTGATTCTGTTGACGTAAAAGTTCTTAAAATATATGAGTAAATTGTTTCTAAAATTCATTCATATAAATAAGATGAAGAGTATAAAATAATTTTTTTAAATAAACATGAAAATGATTAAAATAATTGTGATGCAATATTGGTGGAAGAATCAGAGTTAGCTATTTCTAATGATAAGGAATGTTTTTTTACATCTCATCCTAATTTGAAGAAATAGGTGGAATCTCAAAACATTATTAGTAATCAACCTCAATAGTTTTAAACAATAATAAAATATAAGGTTGTTAAACATACTTATTTGTATTCAAAATTTATGAAAAAATATGTTAAATAATATTTTTATCATCTAGAATGGATTCATGCCATGAATGAAGTGTTATATTAGATTGAGAAGAATGATACTTGGGAACTTGAACCTAAACTAAATGAAAAAATGTTATCGGTAAAGAAGTGGGTGTTTTGGAAGAAGTTTAAATAATATGATGAAGTGATAAGGAAAAAATCCTGATTGGTTTACAAGGTAATTAAAAAAATTAAAGGTATTGATTTTGATGAAAATATTACTTCAGTGGGAATGTTAGAAACAATTTGAAAATTTATTTATATTTCCACAAAATTTAGTTATAAAAATTTTTAGATGGCTTTGAATTCATCATTTTTTGAATGGAGAACATGATTCATAAGTTTATTTTGAACAACCATGTGAGTTTTTTTAGAAATGATGAAATTTATTTGTGAAAGTTGAAGAAATAATTGTAGGGATAAAGTAATCTCTATGGGAATGTTATTCCAAATTGGATTCCTAATATAGAAATCTGATCTTTAAGAATATAGTAGTTGATAGTGTTCTATACATAAAATAATTTTTAGATATTTCCCTCATTTTTATTGTTTATGTTGGTGAAATTACTTTTTTGGGAATTATTAATGAACTTTTGAAAGATTTGTGAAGAAATGATGAAGTGGTTTAAAATGTTCATACTTGTTGAAATGATATATGTTGTTGGGTTAAAAATCACAAAAAATAAGAAACAAATTATTATTTATCTTGAAAAGTATGTTAATATGCTTCTTAAAAAGTTTGGAATGGAAAATTAAAACCCCGTTTCCACACCAATTTCAAAGGGATTTAAGTTGACTAAAGATGCAGAAGGTAAGGAAGTTGACTCTAAAGTGTTTTGAATGCTGATTGGGAGTTTTTTATATCTGAATGCCTTAAGACCAGACATTTTTTATGTTTTTTCCTTATGTGAAATATTCTAAAGTGCTCCAAAATAATCACATATCTTAGATGGAAAAATTATTCCTAGATATATCAAAGGAAAAAATAGATTTCATAATCAAGTATGAAATCTCAAGAAGAATTTATTTGTTTGTTTATATAGAGGATAATTGGGAAATAAGTGTAGATGATAGAAGATCCAAATTTAGTGGAGTTTTATTTATGGGGAAAGTTGTGTAATTTTCAATACTAAGAAAAAAAATTAGTAACTCGTATAATTTATGAATATGAGTAAGATTTTTGTAACTCAAGATGATTCAAAACTTATGTGGATGAAGACTCAGTTGGAAGGCATACTTTTTGAAGTAATGTTTCCTCTACTCTTGGGTTGTGATAATCAGAGTGATATAAACCGTATAAGAAATCCATTACAACATTCTCATTAAAAAAATGTTGATAGCATATATCACTTCATCAAAGAGCATGTGGATAAGAATGAACTCAAGATGGAGTATTTTTCTACATTAGAACATTTTTATGAAATTTTCACAAAAACATTACCAAATGAGGAATTAATCAAAATGGGGTCGAACAAGGGTGTCCAAACTATTTATATTCTAGGTTGAGGTAAGAGGTTTTGTCTCCTCTCTCATGTTGTCTTTGGATAATGTTTTCAAGGGGGATAAAAATGATGTTTCATAAATATATACTTTGGATATGTGCTAAAACTTTTAAGGAATCTTGTATATAAGGGGAGTTGTTAGAAATCTATCAACATAGCTTTCAATTGTGTGAACTATTATAATAGGTTATTTGATGTGGTTATAGAAAACTAGTTTTTTTAGGAAGAAAGAAGTTGTGAAGGTGGGATGTTTCAAAGGTTTTAGAGTTTCGTGAAGAAGTTTCTTAAGTCACTACTTTTAGAAATCATGGTTTTTCTATGAATAATTATTATTTTCTACAATGGTTTAACTCACAAAGGAATATAATTATTAATTAATAACCCATAACTTGAGATTACAAATTTTCAATTATTTAAGAATCTAATTTGACAAAAAAAATATAAAGGGGATTTTTTTGGGACCATGTTGGCGGGAAGTTGTTTTCGAATGCTGGAAGAAGTTTTTGAGGTAGGTTTTGTATTTCATTATCATTATGATCAATAAATTCACTATGTATGTTTTGGTGATCAGATTAAAGGAGTAGTGTACTAATATGATCAGGTGTATTCATGAAAATAAAATCCAGTAGTTTCGGTTTTTATTATGGAAATGTTTTGTGGGTGAAATGGTTTTTAGAGTCACATTGAGTCTAAAATGATGTTTCTTATCGGAGTGATAATTTCTCACAAATTTTTAACGTTTTTCTAGATTTTCATAAATAAATATGATTATTCATTTCTATTTTCTATGTTTTCAATATCATAATTTAATCAAAACTTTTTATTCAATATTTTTGAAAGAAAGTAGGAGAAAAGTTTTTTGTAAGTCAAATGTTGCTATTCTAATCATAATATTCTCAAAATCATTAATAATTCATTATACTAGAAATATTTTTGAATAAGAATAAGAGAAAATGAAGTAAAATTATTCTGGTCACAGTTCATCAATATGAGGGTCACCAAATGCAGAAGTTTTTTAGAGGATGAGAATTTTTTAAGTTGCTGTTGTTAGAGGTTTGCAGGAGTGTTGATTGACCAATCCAACAGACTGGCTGATTCATCTAACAATCTAATATACCAAATGAACTAATTCATAATATCACTCATCATTTTTATAAAATTTGGAAGAAAATATTTCTTTTCTAAAATTGATCCACTAGACACTGAGTGTGACCAATCCATCAGAGGATTTAATACATCAATCCATTAGACATAGTATTGGTATTAAAAGGGAATTGGATTTAGAGTTATTTAAATGGAATAATAGTTAAGAAATTTGGAGTTGTTGGGACTAATTCATATTAAGAAGCTTCAAATACTGATCAAACGGATGAAGAAAAACAATGTGGTCAACAATTTTCATAAAGAAATTGTTTTTTTTACTTCAGTGGGTCAAGAGAAAAAGAAGTCCAGATTTTTTTAATTGGTTCAAGATTCATTAGATAGGAAGTGTCATCAGAATGAATCAGATAATGATACATCATATACATGAAAACACTAATAAGTTATTAGATGAATGACTTCATCAGATACGAGATCCTTAGTCTGAGTGTTTTTTTAAAAAATGAAGAAAAAGTTAGATGTTGCAAAGATGATGTTAAAGATCTATCTAGGTATTTAGTGTCTTTATAATTTGATATGGTGTTTATGAAAAAAAAAACAAAATAATTGGGATGATTAATTAAATTAGACTTCCATGGAGATTAAGAACAACCATCAGTGTGGGAAATCCAAATTAATGCAACTAATGTCTAACAAAGTTTCAATAATGTTTATGTATTACTAGTTTCAATGTTTCAGTTGGTATGGAGCATCAGAATGAAGAGTCTTAAATTATATTTATGTATCATCATAATGAATAACTTTATAATAATAACCTTGTGTATCAGACTAAATAATGGATTTTAAGTTTATTTTAGGATGAAGTTGTGATATGATTTTAGAATTTTCAAGAATATTTCATAATATTCAATAAGAAATGAAATTGAAAAAGATAAAGTCAAAATGAATGTGAAATTTTAGTTTCTGGAAACTTTTTTTAGGGGGGAAGTGGAAGTGGTTTCCCACCCATTCCTCTTTTGGACCACCTATAAATAGAATATAAGTACAATGTAATTTTTTAGGACTAACACTATTCATGAGTGGGGGAAGAAAGAGTGCTGAATGTTTTGGAAGTGGAATATTTTCTGAATAATTTTTTCTCGAGAAACATCTCAAGATAGAATAAGAGTAAGGAAGATAGTAGTGAGAGTTTTCTTCACCAGACCAAGAAATCAGACTGAGGTTTTCAGGAAAATAAATAAGTTTTTACAAAAAAAATCTGGGGTATTTTTTCATATTTTTTTCTAGATTAAAGAAGTTGAGCAGAATAAATCATATTAATATATTAGACTCAGTTTTCATACAAAGTCCAGAAAGGTTGTTTCTATATGCTGCTGAGTTAGAAATTTAATAATTGTGTTTTGAAGATTTATAAAAGTGAATTTTGTTGAAGAATACTAGTTACATGTTTGTAAGTAAGTAGTGAATGTTTTTTAACTTGCTAAAAAACTTAATTTACATCAATCATTCTAGAAAAAGCACATGCACTATTTTATTGTTCATAGTGATACACAATTGTAAGGGTATTTTCTACTTTTTGTATCCACAAAAAAGGATTATCTTTTGGTGGATAGGGTGGTATTGGATTGTTTCTAAAAAATTCAAGGGACTATCTACTCATGTTGAGTATTGAACCGTGTAATATTTGTGTTTATATGGATGTTTTAATGTTTTTTTATTCAGAAAACTAAGAAATACTTAACATGAGGTTAAGATTGTTATATAATAAAGATAACATAAAAGAAAAAGTTATCACTGATTTACACCCTCAACTCTTAGTGATACATTGATCTCAGTTGGGCCATTTCATATATATGGTAATCATATATATATATATATATCATATACATGTATATTTGTGCTATATATGAGGACTTTTAGAGCCATATTCGTGGATACTAGGTGCTAGCTGGACCCGATGCATAACTCGGGAATCTATGACTAGTCTAATGAGCCAATGGATCTAGAAATAGTACATTCCCATAATATCATATGAATAAGATATATCATTCCTGATAGTCAAATGGTGAGGTGATTCATCATTCCCAACACTCAATACAAAGGAACATGTAACATCATGCCCATCACCCAAATAAAATTATAATAGTCTGACACATCACTGTCAACAACCAGTGTAAGGGGGCATGAAATATCATTCCCATCATGTCCCTTAAGCATCATTCACCAACCAATATAAATTTCATACTCATAATAATATGAATAACCATGAGGGGTCACCTCTCATACATTAATATCCACGTAACAGAAATATCTAAGGATGATAAATTCATATATTAGATGTTCATAATTATAAAAAAATAGGCGTGGACATGACACCAATATCCATTCAATTTAAAAAATCCATTTAATTTATCATGGAAAAGAAAATAAATTTCATGGACAATAAAAACACGTAGAAGTTTCTTTGGTCCACCATAAAATTATATAAAAGAGAGAAATTCCATTTTCCATGTCAGCCCGAACACTTAGAAGGTGTCTGGTCAAATATACATTTATATAAATGTATAAAATATATTTAGGACACCCAAAAGGGTGGAAAAATTTAGATTGATATCCTATAACCAATTTATAGGGGTTTTGGGATTATAACAACATGCATGAATTTATTTAGTATGAAAAAACATATTTAAGGAAACTCATGGAAATGGTTAGCATTTTGGAGAATGGTGAATCTATGATAACATCACAAATTTTAGGTAAAAAACTATACCACATAAATTGGGGTCATAGATGATACCTTTTCCAATATCGGATTTATATTTTAAGTATAATAGAAGAAAAATGAAGAATAGTCTAATGACCTAAAAATATGGCATATAAACTTTCACCTAAATAGAACAACAAAATAGAAGATAAATGTAGAATAGAATTGAGAGGATTTGATAACTTATTGATATGAATCCCTCATTATTCACAAAGTTTCGTTTGGATTTCAGATGAGGGAGTTACATTGATCACTAGGTTAGGAAAAGGGAAAGTCTGTGGGTAAGGGATGAGCTCACATCCACTGAAAATGTGAAGGAGGAAAATGGATTTAAGTTTTATGTTCATTAAGGATAAATCATAAAATCAAAATCCAATTATAGGTTTCCTTATTTTTCCGCATAGTTTGGCCACATGGTTTGCCAAACTGTACACCAACCATGTGCTAGGATTTGCCTAAGGAGGAACCCCAAATGGGATAGGTGAACGGTTTGGATAACCATACACAATTCATGAGAAATAATATGTCACAAATGTCTGAAATACCATATCGGTGTGTCCTCATCTCACAAAGTTTCTAAAAACATGATCCCCTTACTCCCCTTTGAAATTCCCCGCATGGTTTAGGGAAACCATACGGGATGTGCTACACACTTTCTAATAACCATACCACCCATCAGGTATTCCAAAATTATGGGGCTTTGGTATCTGAAAAAGATCAGGAAATACTCAAGATCTTCATGAAACCATTAGGTATCATTATAAGTGATTAACAAAGGAACTTTAGATGAAAAAAAATTATATTTTACTTCATGAAAATCAGGGTCATTACAACCACCCCTCCTGAAAGAAACCCATCCCCAAGTTGTCCTTCTGAGGGTAAATAGGGATTATTTGAGAAAATAACTTGACACTGGGATCGTATACCATATTATCACTCCTAGGTATTTTCCAATAATCAGTCATGTTTCCCTCACACCCGTACTAAAGTAATTGACCTGCCTCAAAGTGTCTTCAAACTTTGATTCACAATACGCACTCGATACGCCTTGAAGGAAGAATCCACATCTAACTAAATTTCATCAGGCTGTAAAATGTGCGAAGAGTCTGGAATATACCAGGGAAGATAAGATACAAGAAATATATATTGTATAGATGGGTATCTCTGAGGAGTTTCTATATAGTAATCCACTGATTTGACTCATTTCAAAACCTCAAAGGTTATAATGAAGCTAGGAAAAATATTACCATGCTTTTGAATTCATTGATGGAAAAACATGGGATAAACTCACAATAAAAATCGATCCCTGACCTAAAAATATAGAGTTCATTGAAATTAATTAGAATAAGACTTCTATCTACACTATTCTATCAATATGTTCTTTTTGACTATCTGGACTTTCTCTATAGTCTCCTGGATGAGACGTGGTCCAAGAAAAGTAGACTCTCATACCTCTAACTAGCATAAAGGTGAACATCAAGGCATACCATATAAGTCTTCCTAAGGATCCATCTGAATAGTAACCTAAAATACATTATTATAAGCTAACACAACTTGGGGTATGTGTTTCTCCCAAGAACCCCAAAATCCGGGACACATGCATGGAGCATGTCCTCTAATACCTCTATTGTACGCTCTATTTTTTCATCAGTCTAAGGGTGATAGGTCATGATCAAAAGAACCTATGTACCCAAGGCCTTATGCATCCCCTTCCAAAACCAAGACATGAAATGATCATCCCAATCTAGCATGATATATTATGGAGTTCCATGAAGATTCACGACCTCCTGAATATATAGACTCCATATATCATCTACCGAAAAGGTATCTTGAATAGGAAGGAAGTGTGAGACCTTCTTAAAATGGTAAAAACTACTCAATCTATATCATTTCCATAAAGAGATCTTGGAAAAACATTCATGAATTCCATGGAAACATCATCCCATTTCTACTTAGGAATGCTCAATGATCGTAAAATCCCTATCGGTCACTAATGTTCCACCTTCACCTATTGACAGGTGGAACATCGAGTAATAAATCTATCTTTCTCCCATTTCATAATAGGCTGCTAATACAGGAGATGTAAGTCTTGGTACATCTTTGTGACACCAGGATGTACCACCCAAACTGAGACATGAAATTCCTACATCGTCTACTCTATGATTTATTTTGAGACCCATATATTCCCAAGTAAGCATATGTTGTCATCCTCATCCATGGTCCAACCAGAAGATGAATCATCAACTAAGATACTTTCCCTTAGGACTAAGCCTTTGGAATTTGAGAGTTTCCTCATCCTCACCCGATCTATAAGGTTAGAGTTCACTACTAAAGGTGACAATATAGTCTATCCATGATCCTCCTAAACTTCAATAAGCATTTCTGAAATCAATTCCATGAGCTTCCACTCACTAATATCCTTCTAAAATTCCCTAGTCTGAGTCATCTAGCCCAGATAATTGACTAAATAATTACCTTTTCCATGCATATAAGCAAGATATAGATTGAAGAATTATATGTATTCAACACATTTTCACTGTATGAGATTAAGATAACATTGTTTAAAGATATTCTTGAGTATTTTGTGTTCCATAAATACCACAAAACAATATTCATGTAAATAATGTATCCAAAAACATAAAACCAGAACTAAAAATATATCTCAAGGTTGAATGTTGGGTAATTCCACTCTTAAGGAATCAACTGATGATACCTATATGCTGTGACCCATTCATCCTGCATCAAAACCACTCCCAGATTGATACCTGGTGCATCATATTAAAGAGTATATCACATTCATGGATCTAGAAGAACTATGATCAATGATGAAGTCAATCTACCCTTCAAATCTAGAAAAGATACTTACTAAGAGTCTATCCATATGAATTTCAAACCTTTCTTAGTTACACCCATTCGAAGTTCTTCAACATGTGAGAAATCATGTACGAAGCATCATTAATACTCGGATATCCCCAAGAAACTATTTATATCAAATATATTCATGTAATTCTCCCATGAAAATATATTTATGACCTTCTCTAGGTCTATTGACACTCCTGTCCCTGTGATTATATGACCTGGGAATTGGAACTTTGAGATCTAAATGTCTCATTTTATTTTCTTAGTATAAGAATAGTTCCCCATTAGTGTATTCAACATGGTCTCAAGATGATTGTCTTGTTCAGGTTGAGAGTATGAATACACTAATATTTCATCCAAAAATTAATCTAGATATGGGTGGAAATGAGATTCATCAAATCAATAAAAATAGTTGGTGCAGTCGTGTGACTGAATGACATTACAATTTAGTCATAATGACCATAACTACTCTAGGAATATATAAAAGGTATCTATGAAGTTATGACAAGAACCAGATGAAATCCTGACCTCAAATCAATCTTTGAGAATACCATCTTTCCTTGGAGCTGACCAAATAGGTCTTTTATTTGAGGCAGTTCATATTGGTTCCTTACCATATTTTTGTTCAACTATTGGTATTCCAAACAGAGCCTATGGGTACTATTCTCCTAATTAGAAAAAAGGAATGGTGAACCCCTTATAGAAATGATAGGTTAAATTAATCCTTTATCCTCCAAGTCTTCCAATAATTTCTTAAGATCCATATTCTCCATTAGTGCCATCTTGTAAGTAGTAATGCATACTAGTGTGGCTCCTGGAATAAGCTCAATTGTGAATTATACCTCTATCACTGGAGGTAGCCCAAAAAAATCATCATGGAAGACATCTCTAAAATTATTGACCATGGGAGAGAAAATAGTAGGTCATATTCCCTAATCATCCAAAAAAGAGACTTATAATTTTGGTTATCACTCTTCCCAGCCCCATATTCTAAAGTCCTTCTCAAGACGCATGAACATACCATTCTCCCTTGTGCACGTGTCTACCACTCCATGGAGATGTAAAATTCATCCTCTAATAATAAAAGTCAATATGGTATTTAAAGGGAACCAACCCATCCATTCTAATAAATATGTCAAACCCTTTCATGTTAAGGGAAAAAAGATTCCACTTGAAAAGATATCCATATATTACAAGGGGGAATCCTTAAAATGGTGAATGAACTCTGATCAGATATCAAACGGGGTATAAAGTGTCATAACACCACATTAATACTCTATCTCAAGGCCTAGAATATCAAGAATTGTCTTAGATATAAATGAATGTGGCATACCTTTGTCAAATAGAGCATAAACCAAATTAGAGGCCCCAATAATAGTCTATAAAATGGTATAAGGTTTGAAGCTATGCTCATCTGGAATAGGATACAATACATGTAACTAACCTATACCACATCCCAGATTAATAACTTGACTGCCCTAAGTAGGACTGCTCTGCGGGTGTTACAAATCCTGAGTCTGGATACCTTTTCCTTGACCACCATAACATGCCCTTAAATTTCATTGATTTTCTAAAATTTTATGGGATAACCTTTGGATATACATAGGAATGGGGTGAGCTATAAAACCCAATAAAGGAATAATAAAAGAATAAAATAATTAATTTAATAAAAAGGTTTCAATAGGAATAGAGATGTAATATAATAGGGGTGAGAATCATAAACTTTCACCTCAAAGAATGATATAAGATGATAACATAAAGGATACATGGGAATGTGGCCTCAATATAAAACATGACATCGTAAACATAAGTCATGGATAACCACCAAGACCAATAAACATATTTTTCTTTGAATAATCTTAGATTCACTATAAATGGTATCTTATGAGATAAAAACATTAACCAATGCATTGGAGGGCTATATAATTCTAATTACACCTATCACATTTATATCATGTACATGCATAAGTGTGAAACATATATCTTAAACCATAAGAATATATTTATTCATTTTTAACCCCAAAATTAAGGAGTGTTGGTTAAATAAATATAAATCCCCAATCAATAAAATATTGGCACATTTAGGGTAATACACTTGAGTATAAATGGGGATGGGTCTTGCTACAAAAATGTTTGGTATGGAAAATCGTAGGATAATTTTGGTAGCATAACGAGAGTACATAAAGATTCATATAAGGGTTTAATGAGAGTTAAAGGGGTAACTCATAAATTTTATGTCATAAGTAAACTTAAAGGGATACATAAAAACACATCCCAACATGGAAAATTGTTAATAAAAATGCATAACATAAAGAATGTGACAGAATGAAGAGGAGAAGGGGAGGTTCTTTTACCTTGAGAAGGTGCTTATAAAAGATTTGGTGGATCTTCTTAAGAGATTGGGGAACCTTGTGAGGTATAAAAATAGGGAAGGGTAGAGTAAATTCATTATCCAATGGTTATGAGGGAAGATTAATGGGAGTTTGTTTGGGTTTTTATAATGAAATGAATTTTTTTTAATTAAACTTAGGTTTTATAATCTACATGATAAGTTAATCCAAATCATAAACAATCCCCTAGTTTTAATATATTTTTTCCACAAAAGAGTAGAGGATTTAATTATTTTATAATGATAAGGATCTAACTCCCTAAAATAATACCCTTGGTTATGTTTATGTGAGTTGTGTTTATAAAGGATTGAATTTAAAACGTTTAAATATAATATAGTTTTTGGATGATTCATTAATGGTTTATAAAATTTAAAATATAACTTCAATTTTTTTAAAAGTAACACATAATTTTCATCTTTGATACTCTTTATAGTAATTATTAAAAAATTTATGATCTTTTAGGATTCAATAATACATACCGTATAATTATACCATTTTTAATTTTTACCCAAAAATTCAAAAATCTCAGAAAATTTTGAAAACTTCAGTTTTGGATAATTTCAAAGTGTGGATTTCAAGAATAATATTCATTTTATCAAAATAATTATCTAAATATGAGAGTTAACACTTTCATAAAAAATCCCCATGTATGGAAAAGTATTTTCTATTGACAATAACCATTTTCACACCCTTATAACAATTATATTTGACTTCAAAAAATTATGATATTGTTTTTATTTAATAAATATTATTTAATAAAAATATTTTATTTAAATATAATTTATTTAAATAATTATTGACGTTATAAAAAATATTTTCTTTATTGATACTATATATTTCTCAAAAATACAATTTGTGTTTCATCATATCAAAATCTATTTTTTATGAAACATTATTATTTATCTGTTATAAAGTAATAAAATATAAATATATTCATTATTATATTGAAAATGTATATAAATTAATTATTTTATGGTCTAGATATATAACTCTTTATTACACATGTGAATTCCTTTGGGTAAGGTGTGCAATTGTGAAATTTTATTTTGGTGGTTTGACAAACATGGTTGGGGTCATGATCTCGATGAGCTTAAACTTCTCCTATAAATTATTTCCATCAGGATTTAGGTATTGAATCTTAGATTATGCTTGGTCAAGGGAAAATCCATGTGATTACATCTACATCAAAATATCTAATAAATGAGATTCATAGGGTATGATATTACTAGTCAATGCCATCAATACCTTTGTATATCCCAGTTAGATTTATCATAACCCTATATATCTATTAACAATAATAATAAAATGTATAAAATCTATTATATCAGTGTTTATGATGTTTAGTAGTATTTTAAATCTAATAGGATATAACTTATAATGGTTCAAATTTCAAATTAGTGCATGCATTTCCTAAAATTTCATTTCATAATAAGGAATTTACTCATTAAAAAATTTAACTTCATTTATAAATGTTTGGGTCCTTACATGTTTTTCATATTATGCCCCTTTAAATTATTTAACATGAATTTCTATTTATTCATGATGATTTTTTTGAATGGCCTGAAGGCCATCAATTTTTATTAATTTTGAAAATCCCTCTTTTAAGGGTTTTAGGGGAACCCTTGCATGGACCATGGGCTTCATGAAATTACATGACTTGAAGGTCTTAGAGGAATGCATCCCAAACTATGAGTACTAAGAACTTCCCCTCACCAGCATCTGCATCATTATCTACTCTCCACGTTTTCATGGATTTTCATATAGTTGTCAAGTGTTGAGATCCACATGCCTGGTAATGATAGAAATTTCAATACCCTCTCATTCTTTGAAATTTGATAGCTTTTATCTAGTGAATGTTCCTACTCGGAATCCTCCTATGGAACTTGTTCCTTGTAGAATCTATCTAGTTTGAATCTGCACATCATGTGTCTTGAAAGCCTTTAGGTGTCCAAAAGGAATTAAGGTGACCCAAAGGATATAAGGTGGCCTGAAATCCTTACTAGAAAGAAGGATTGGGTGGCTCAAAGGCCTTGAAGGATTCAAGGACCAAACCAGTGGCCCAAAGGTGAATAATTATGGCAGCTATAGTACCAAACAATACCCACAATAGTAACTACTACAATACCTACTACAGTACTACTACAATATCACAAAAATTTTCCTCTACCTAGATTTGATCCTGTGTCTCATTGATACACTTGAATTGTCCCAACCAACTAGGAACATTTTTCGTCCATGTCTGTATTTTTCTAAATTGTTTTAAAAAGTTCCTTTTATTTACTCAAATTATTTATTAACAACATTTTATGATATCCTTGAATTTTAAAAATATTTTAATGAAATATTTATAATAATTTATAAAAGTTTCATTTTCATCTTTCTTTACAAAATTTAAAAAGAATATATTTTTTAACGTATACAATGTAAACATATTTTCTCACCATTATGACCATTTTACACTATCAGATTTGTCTGATAGTTTTCAATTGTTTTACAAAGAAACTTTTTAAAGAAATATTATTTTAAAATTTCACTTATATTTTCCTTATTTCTCCAAAGGACATGATTTTATTACAAAACGTATATTTTTAATGAATTTATGTTCATCTCTTATCTCTTTTTAATTTTGTAGTCATTAACATTATCTTGAAATAATTAATTTTTTATGATAATTAGGACATTAAATTTCTCTTAAATATCTATATTTTTTGTATAATGGATATAATTATTTCATAAAAAATATAACATTTCAATATATGGTGTTTTAATTTGAAATTTATTTGATTGATTGGGAAAAATATTCGTAGCCCATATTATTTAATCAAGATTAATATTTGTTGATAAGGTATGTTGTTACGAATAAAATTAATTATATGAGGAATGCATTTGACATTTTATGATGAGTGGGGACTGAAATTATATATCCTCGTGATCCATCATCTGGTTTCATGAAAAACATTATTAGGAAAATTAAATGGGTTTTGGGTGTATTCCTACCCATATATTTATCTTTTTTGGAACATGGATCTGATGGTGGATATTTTAGGATTTCTTAGATCATGACATACTACATTAAGCATTTTCATAATTTATAATTAAATTATTATTATCCATGAGATTTCTGTATTGATATTTTCCGTGGATGTATTTTGTTCTCAATTTATTGATTAAATGGAAAGGGTTTTTAGTAATTTACATTTCCATATTAATTATTCCTTATTTACTCATGATATATTTAACAGTATTTAATCCTTACCGATCAAGGATTTAAGAATATTTATTATTCTAAGAAATTTATACTTACGATGTAATATGGGAATCATGTATGTAACTAGTTTTCAATACTACTAAATAGATTGATCCTACATTATTAGATTCATTGTATCTTGGACTAATGAAATAAAGTAAACACTAGCTCTAGGTTACTGAAGTTGGGGTGTTACAAACATTCACCTAGATACCATATAATTCCATTAATAGGGTAAATATTGATAATATTTATATCTAAAATTTTAATATGGATAACTATTGAATATGATTCCTTAATTTTCAATGAGGTTCCTTAGGAAACAAGATGATGGGTATTGTAATATATTATATTCATATGATAAATGTCATGGATTTATTATCGGAAAATAAGGGCCTAAAATTATAGAGCCCCTTGATGCATCAATGTTTCTCTTGAGACAAAATATTTACGGTATTTAGAATATTCCTACCCATTTATCCATGATATATTGGTCAAATCCTTGAAGTTATGGTTATGATTTATTGAATTATGCATTCAATCATTTTTAGATCAATGGTTGTTATCCATGTGATTATTTATTTTCATTTTTATGTTATCCAAGGATATATATTAATCTCATGTTATCAATTATATATCATTATTATATTATTTATTCATATCATATTAGTAATTACCTATTTATTCAATGATATATTTTATTGTATGTTACCACTTACTGAGTTTCTAAGCTCACCCCTTCACATTGTTTCACTATTTTCCTAGGAAATCATGGGGATTACTACATGTGACTTAATAAAAAGTAAGGAAAATTAATAAATTTTTATGTGTTTTCATAATTTATTTTAAGATTCTAATGTAATATATTGTTTATGTGTCTATTTAGTATCTTTAGACTGTTAATATAGAGACCTAAACTTCTCATACATAGATATTACATCTTAATAGATGAATATTCATTACATAAAATAAGGATCAATTCCAGAATCATTTAGGTCTATTACCTTTAGAAACATGGTCACATAAACAAATGGTCCATAAGTGATGTACATAATATCCCCTATGTTATTCATAATAAGAACACTTCTTAAAAATATCATACAAAATACCTTTAATCATAACCTATTGAAAGGAAACATAATAAATGTTGAGATAAAATTCTTAATAAAGGGTAAATAATTGAGATATCAAAATATCATGAGCGTAAGAGTATGAGAAAATGATATTAACATTTGAAAACCATGCCCTTCATATCATATATCATAAAATTTAGATATTGAATAAATCTAGGAAGTTCCAAATACTTGAATCATAATGGAATAAAATAACATGATCCTTGAGATCAAAAAATATTCATAAGATATAGATTTATGGAATACATATTAGTTTAAAAAATAATTTCCATAAAAATTAAGTCTTATTTACAAAACTATCATAGTGGAATAGTTCAAATTCCTAATTCACCATAGTAGTCATGATTAACTCTAAATAATATTATAGTGGAAACTTACCTTACTAAACTAGGTTCATTTTATACTATAGTCTGATTTGTCTCATAATATATCAATTTCTCCCCAATTATTTACTGTGGGATATAGGTACCACTTTTCACATAATGAAAATCATACATATATGTTCCAAAAGATCATAAAACATTCATCATGTCATAACCCATGAAAATAAATGGGTTTCATAAAAATTTAATTGTTACATAACTTAGGTAAAAGAAATAGGTTTCATAATCAATTAAACATTTCATCAAATATTAACCCATTGAAAAAGAAGAAGGTTTTATAAGTGTTTTATCATGGTACAACCTATGGAAGAGAAATAGGTTTCATAAACATCTCTTTCATCATAAAAATAAACCATCCCAGGAAAAGAATAATAAGGGTATCCATGGATCATAAACCTTGTAAATAATATGTAAAATTAAAGGATTTCATCTTATACAGAAAATGATTTTGAAATATCACTTATAAAATTTCTTTAGAAAAATAAATTTTATTTGAAAATCAGTTTTTTAAAACTAAAAATTCATATAATATTTTTTAATCATATTTATTGAAATTAAACTTAAAAAAATAATTTAATTCTCAAAGAAAATAATGTTCATGACTGTGTGGAATTTTTTTTATGTCATACAGATTAAAACAATGATTCCTTTCACATTTTCTAAAACATTAAAATGGGTACTATTTGGAAAAATACAAAAATATTCCTTTTAAAAAAATTTAAAAATTAAAAAAATGGTAAAAAATAATTTCAAAAGTTATATAGGAATCGTAAAAAATATTACAACTTTTTTAAAAACATGGATGTGGAAGAAAATTGGTTTTCAATTGAAAAGAGAAATAAACTCCTCTTTCATTAAATTATTATTCTAAAATATTGAGTATAAAAAGAGAGTAAAATAAATGTAAAAAATTTATTCTCATGACATAACAAAAGGATAATAAAATTAATGAATTTATTAAGATATGGATCATAAGATTTCATTATCGGAAACGTAATCTTAAACAATCCTGATAAAATAAGAAAATATATCACACCTTACCACTTTTGTAAGATTGAATAATAAAACCCAATAGAAGAATAACATTTAATGAAACATAAATTATCATTATAATTAATAAATTTATGATATTACATGTCAATGGGGTTGTATAAACACCTCATTAAAGAAGATATGTGCATTACATAACATATGTCTCAAAGAAGGCGAATTGAGACAAAAATCCATTACCTTGAGTTCCAATTTCCTTTAAATTTATCATAATTATACTGTAAATATATTATTGGACCATAATTATATATATATATATATATAATCATATATGAACCCTTTTATTACCATTTTATAAACAATTCCTTGTTAAAATTAAATTTCTGGTATTAACTACTTAATTTTTCAGGTATGATTTGATTTTTTTTATTTTTGTTCCTCTTACATTGATAACGGTTTGATCATAAATATAATGTTATAAATGAATTAAATATTATATATTTTCATTAAATATGTATTTATAGTGATCTATAAAAGATAGATATGGTATCTAAAATACACCGTTCATGGAAACGGTAGTCTGTACGTACGCATGAACATTGTTTCCATTTTGTTGAAGGATTGAAACACAGAAATTTAAATAATATATTACCAATAAAAAATAATTTATATTTAATATATATCAAATATATTAATTAAACCAATCCTTATTATCATCAATATAAATCATTAATGAATCACATCACTTCACGAGGCAGAAGTCTATTGTATACGTAAACGATGTTATATTATTCCCAAAGAATATAAATTAAAGAGATACATGGTATATAATAAATATATAAGTAATATAATATCATAAATAACATATATAAACATTTAATACATCATTATATCCTATCTTGATAGGTGGTGATGGAAAATGGTTAACATCGGTTCACAAGGTGTTAGTCTGTCAAACACATGGTCAACGATTTAATTTCCCATTTCATAGAGGTGGAGATGGATATATTTCATGATATTAGAATAATAAAATCTAATAATATTGACTACACTGATTTTATTATATAATACTTTTCTAATTATATTTTAAGGAGGTGAAGTAATAATTAAAATAAAAATACTTATTGAATATTATCACATCTTCTTTGGGTAACATCCTTAGGTTTTCACCAAAAGGATTCCTAGGTTGGATTTCAGATTTAAAATATTTTTTTAGATTTATATTAGTGAATTATTTAGTGAATTTGGTTATTAATTTTCTAAAAAAATTATTTTGTACATTTGAAGATGAGAGGATAGGTGGTGGTGTTTTATAAGAGGGGTGAGTGACACACTTGTAATTTTTGAAAAGAAAAACTCATGCCCACATATTTTACATGAAAGAAGGCACAAAATGGGTAATTATATAACATTATAGGTTATAATACCCCAATATTTCCATAAAATATGTGTTTTATACATTTATAGGACATTTACCCTTTAAATTTGTAGTTTAAACCCTCAGAAAACTCATGTTCACTTTAACCGTAGTAATTAATATTTACATATTTTATTATTCATAATGGTAAAAAATAATGTTGAAATTATTATAAAATATAAATCATGGTGATTAAAATATGGATTCTATTTTTTCAAATTTCATTCACAGAATTCCAAAATTTTAATTTAAAATTAATCCCACAGACGTGATGACAAAATGGTTTTATAAAGAGAAATGGTTCAGAAGTTTAAAATAATTTTTTATCAAAATTCATTATGAAATGGATTAAAATGACTAAAATTGGATTATTGGATATATTATTGAACTATTTTTACTTTTAAAACCCTATTAAAATAAAATTAATCTTGGAAATTCTTTGAATAAATAGAATTTTTTCAACAAGGACTATCAGTTTTCACTATTCATCGGAACATGAATATTTTAGAAAAATCTAAAAATTAACCATAAATTAATATTGATATATAGATTTCCAAAATTATTATTTTTTAAATAGAAATATTTTAAAAATTATTTTTATTATTTTTTCACAAAAATCAATAGAAAACATTGTTTTTGAGAAAATAGTTTTTCTAAAACATTTAATTATTTTACAAAAAATTATGTAATTTTTTTATAAATTTGGTTTATTTATATACATCATTATACTTAATATTTAAAAATTATTTATTAATATTCATAACACTAATTTTAAGAGATAAGTTATAGTGGTTAGGTATGAATAGTAATTATATTTGTAATATATAATGGTTTGTTAAATCTCAGTGTCACTATTAACACAAGCCAAACATGGTGGTATGTGTAATGAATGAGGTCAAAGAAATTTAATTTATTAAAGAATTTTTTTTTATAAAAACTTGTCATGTTATATTATACCCACCTTAAAATTAATTTATCCGTCAAAAATTTTCACTCTATTATGAACAAAGGAGGATACTTCTGCCTCATCATTTCCTCAGGTTTCTACATAACTTCTTCAAACAGTTGGTTCCACCACAAAAAATTGACCAAATGAGTGGTCTTATTTCATAGAACTTTCTCTCTATAATCTAAAATCTCTAATATACATTCCTCATTAGAAATATTCTGCTCTAGTGGTAAGACCTTTGAGTTTAGTACTTATGAAGGATCATATATGTACTTCCTCGAGAGAGATACATGGAACACATCATGAACTTGAGTGAGATTTAGTGGAATGATCAAATGGTAAGCTACAAAACAAATATGATCAAGAATCTCAAAAGGAACAATTTATCAAGAGATCAACTTTCCCTTATTTTCAAACCTTATAGTCTTCTTCTATAGAGATATTTATAGAAATACCTTATCATCATCTTAAAATTATAGATCACACCAAATATTTTTATCACGACTTTTCTACTTGCATTGAGATGACTTGATGTGTCTCTAAATGAATCTAACATTTTCTATAATTTCTTTAGTTTTATTAGGACCCAATATATTTATTTCTCTAACTTTTTTCTAAGACATTGGATATCTACACTTCTTTCCAAAATCATCCCTTTAAAATATAGAAATATTGGATCTTTTGTGATCATAATCATGGATAAACTAGCATGATCATTTTTACTTAAATAATTAACACAATGTTCTCTTTTCTAGGGTGGTAATATATAATGAATTCATAATATTTTATTAGCTCTAACCATATTCTATAGATCATGGTCAACTCCTTCTATTTGAATATATAATTTAAATTTTTTTATTATATATTTCACACTTTCTCTGTAATGATAATCCCTCTATATCATTAATGGAAAAACTACCATAGATAACTCAAAATCATGAGTTGTGTAATTTTCTCAAGAAAATTCAATTTTCACAAGTCATAAGATATAACCAGGTCATTATACATAAGAAAACTTTTCAATCCCTTATTGGAGTTATCATTATATATTACAGACCATTTTCCACTATATTGTAAAGTAACCATAATTTCATTGATTAATCTTCTCTTCAGTTCCTTGAAATATTTCTTACATTCATCACTCTATAGGAAATTGGATCCCTTTTGAGTTAACTTGGTGAGTGGATTAGTTAGTCATGAAATATTATCTAAAACCATCAATAACATCTAGATAATATAAGAAAACTATGGATCTCATTCACCTTGGTTGGTCTAGTCCAACATTCAATATCCTTTATCATTAATGGATCTATCGATATATTCTCTCTTGAGATTATATGACCAAAAAATGAAACATTTTCGGCCAAATCTAAAACTTTTTAAATTTTTCATATAGTTTATCCTTCCTTTGGGTCTTAGTATCATTCTCAAGTGATATTTATGATATTCCATTCTCTTTGAATAGATAATAATATCTTATATAAAGACAATCATAAAATGATCATAGTAATATCTAAAGACTCTATTAATTAAATCAATGAATATAGTAGGGGAATTAGTAAGACTGAATAACATCGATATATATTCATAGTGTCGATAATTTTTTTGAAAATTTTTATTGGTTATATCCTTCTAGTTGAACCTCAATTGATGATATCCAGAATAAAGTTCAATCATGGAAAAGTATTGATCTCCACATATTATATCAAACAGTCCATTAATATGGGGTGGATGATACTTTTACTTGATCATGATCTTTTTAAGTTCCTGATAATCAATAAAAATGCACATCTATCCATATATCTTTTTAGAAAAAATAATAGGTACACCCCAAGTTGAAACATATGGCTGAATGAAACCATTTTCAGGGTTCCACTAGAGTTACTTTTTCAATTCCTAAAACTTAATTGGGGGAATTTTATAGGAATCTATGAAATGGGCATGTTACTAGGTTTGAGTTCTATTGAGAACTCAACTTCATTTTATAGTGAAAGTCTAGGAAACTCATCTTGAAATACATAAAAAATCCCATATAATAGGCACATCATCAATGTTGGGTTATCCCCAACATTTGAGACAAACCTCCCTCTTGAATAGGAATCAAAACCCATACAATGGAGGAGATTTCCATTGAAATTTCATATTTATCATCACTACGATTGATGATCATAGGTTCATTCAGAATTTCCAATGTGACTTCCATTCCTTGAAAATTATTTTGGTATTTATGTAGATAATGACAATCCATTCCAAAGATAACATCAAAATCAATCAGGGGAATAATGAAAGGATTTTCAGGAAGCACATTCTCACAAACGTCAACAATAGAGGAATCATATACTTGAGATGTGATCATCGCACCATTAGGGGGTTTCAAATATAATTATACATATAATTATTTTTTTAGATCCTTTTTACCCTTTTAAAATTATTCATATATGAATTAATGGGAAGATAAAGAGTCAAATAAGACATTTATAGTTCTAGAGCGGATGGTAAGTGTGTCATTTACCACGTCATTATTGAACCCCCTATTATAAATAGTGATCACAAGAGATTTCCAATTTTCTCTTGGCTTAAGATGATACTGATATAGATCATCATTATTAACCTTTATATTTGGGAACTGGTTAGAATAATACCCACACTCATTGAATTTGAAACACTAGAGTGTGGGTGGTTTATTCAATAGAGATTTATATCTATTCACATCTTTAGTTAAATTATTCCAATCACCTCATCATTTGATTTTATAATGTCTTCCCTTCCACATTAAAAATATTTACTAGTCCCCTTAATAAAATTTCCTCCAGGTTTCCTTCCACACTTTGATCTTTAAAGAAATATCATCTTCTTTTCAACTTGTATTTTAGAGTTTCCTTTGGATTCCATTATTTTTTTCTTACCAAAATCATGTGATTCATGGGAAACCACAGTATGAATTTATAACTTTATAGCATAATGAATTATTTTATCATGGATACTGAAGCCCCTTATTCCTAATGTCTTTGAATACTTGGTTATAAACCACTAAATAATCAATCGACCTGACTTTTAGGTTGGATTATAATACCAGAAGCATTCCCCACAAGTCATGTTAAATTTACCTCATAGGTACCAAATAATTCCTTATCCATCTACATTAAATAAATGAATTCCTTCAAATATTTTATTCAAATAATAAAAGTAAAGTACTTATTTAAAAATAATTTTTTAAACTCATCCCATTCCATTGAGTCAATTTTATCTTGTTGACTCACAATATTGATAAGATTCCATCATTTTTCTGATTTTCCTTAAAAACAATATAAATATAAAATTAATTTTTCATTATCCAGAAAATAGGGAACAAATAATATATTTTCAATGGTACTTATCCATTTTTCAATAACTAGTGGATCTACAGAATCACTAAAAGATAGTGGAAATTGCCTCATGAAGAACTCAACAGAATTTTTTTCTTCCTTTACTCGTTTGGATGTTTATCTTGATTAATTTCTAGAGAAATTTGTGTTAGAATAGTAGTGATATTTTTTATTCCAAATCCCAAATTTTTTGGAATCTTAGGAGGAAAATCATTGAATTTTCCATCGCACTAAGCATTAACATGATCCCTCTGGGTTACATCCATTGACTAAATCCAAAAATCATAGTGAAAAAAAAATCATAGTGGGGAACCACATAATCATGAAAATTCACTCAAAGTATTTCTATATCATGAACCCTTTTTTAAAATCAATGGAACCTTAGGCTTAACCTAGGTTATTTTTGGTTAATTTTCAAATCATTCACGATGGATAAAAAATAGTGTGAATTTTCAAAGTATATCCCCCATGAGTGTCAATCCAAGTGTGCATTAAGGCCCATTATCCTGAACTAGAAGATGATTGAGTCTATCTCAATGTTCCATTTTCATATTTATTACCCCTAGGTACCTCTGTAGTAGTTACACATCAACTTATAACATCCAAATAGAGATTTAATTTTTTTGGAAAACAATAACTCTATCCTTTACCAAATTTTAGGATATTTTCCTATACATTGACTCATACTTAGAAATATCTTGAGAGATATCACTAACTTTTTCTCATCATAGTTTCCAAAGGTTAACTAAACCATGATCTAATACCAACTATAGTTTAATGACTCTTATTTTCTCTTTTTTTGTTTTTATAAATTAATTGGTAAAATTACAAGACCAGGCGCTAAGATGGTGTGAGATACCATGGCCCAGTGTGCCCAAAATATTTCATTGGAAAATGATAATATTTTAATAAAGAACATGGTAGGTTTTCTTTAAACTCAAATAACTTATAAACGGTTACCCTGATTAGCAATATAAGGGCACCATTATGTTCATAATAGTGTCTTTACCTTAGTTAAGGCTTAACATTGACCGGAGTGGGCATGTTGTGAATGTTATTTTTTGGATGTGAACATCATTAAAAAAATTTATACAAATATTTTATTTGACTCAGCATTAATATTATTTTTGAAACGAACCTTTGTCAAGGAATTTAGGGTTATCACCATAGCTCTGAAATTTTTTTGAGACGTGGAAGGAAACCCTCTTGAGGATTGGTGAAAATGGATCAAGCAAATTGAGAATAATTCCACTAGTGGAGTGGAGGAACTCATCGATGATAGCAATGAAATATCTCTTTATCAACGATCAATACAAACCTTAAGGTAGGGAGTTTTTCTTTTTTATTCATTTACCATTCTTAAATTTTAAGATGAATTTAGGCCAACCCACAAATAGGTAGATTCAAAGTTAAATCACTTATAAGATGGGAATTATATTCTAGGGATTTAAATTGGGGTCATATCTGTGTGATTGCTTTGTTCTCTATGACCCCTCTAACAAGGATGAATTGACGCTGAGATGAACAAGGCCAAGATTCATTCTTTGGGTGTTCTTGTGTATTTATATCTTTTTCTCAATTCTTCTATGTTCATCATTCTTCACGAAACAAGGAATGAGGATCATTTCATCTTTGATCCATGGTGAAATGATCCAAGGCCTAGAATCCAACACTGCAATGACACCATGGAGGTGTGGTGGCACAAGGCAGTGGCACGTGGTGGTGACTGGAGCAGCGGAACTAGTTGGTTCAGGGGGAGCGCATGAGAAATAGTAGGTCACTAGAAGGGCGGCTGGTGGTGGAGTGAGGCGAGGCCCAATGAGGGGTTGGGTTTGGGTGGAGCACGAGGTGGACATACCGCTATTGGGGTGGCTGGCTATGGGGGAAAGACGCAGTCCGGGAGGGACCATGTGGGAGGCTGCGGATGGTGACCAGGGATGCAACGGCGAGGGGCCATGTCTATAGAAGGTAGGCTGCGTGGACCTCATAGCAGCAGTAAACCTACGGGGCAGGTGGATGGAAGGTCAACCGTGTTAATGCGGTGTAGCACTGCATGGAGTTGGGGGCATGCAGTCAGGGTGGACTGCATGTAGTGCACTGAACAAGCTCGTATCAAGGGCCAGAAAAGGAGAGTTGAGCTGCTCTAGTGGCCCAGCGGGCTGGACCTAGTGGTCCAACGGGCCGGTTTGGGCCAAATTGTACCGGGCTGATTCGGGTTGGCTGACGGGTTGGTTCGGGTCCAGTGGGTTAGATTAGACCCAGACTGAACCTGGGTCAGACCTTTTTATAAAAACAGTTGTAACTTTCTAACCATGTGTCTGTTTGAAGATTTTTTTTTTGGCATTGGGACCTTACAACGAGAAATTACTTTTAAGATAAATTAAGTGAGTTTTTGTGAAAGATCACATATGACCTAATAGCTTGAGGAATAGGTTCTCCTAGTATAATAATTCTATGAGTATAATCCTATGGTTAGCTATGAGTATGTAACATAGTGACTACATGTCTTGTTGACTAAATGACTTGGGGTTGCATGACTTTTCAACACTCCGTGTGTTATCGACACTCTGTTTGTTATCGAAACTCAATATGTTATCGATACTTTGTGTGTTATCAACATTATGTGTGTTATCGAAACTCTATGTGTTACCGATACTGGGTGTTCTGTGGACTACGTCTGATAATCCTACTTTTTGTGTTATAGACTTATACCTATGTGATCTTACTATACTTCATGTTTTTCATTTATTATATAATGTGTATTAATTCATGTAATATTTTATGTATTTCTTTGTGTTATAATTTTTTTATTTTTTTTTGGTTTACTTCATTTATTTCTTAGTGGTATTCCTTTATGGTTTCAGGGTGTCCTACTGAGTATTTTTTTACTCACCCATGTATGAGATTTTCCTACACATGTCTTGTCTTGTGTAGATGATAAAGACTTTGATGGAGTTCTATGTGGACCAGGACCAGGTGGTTCTTAGATTTTTTAGACAGATTAGTTGTGCTCTAATAGCTTCAGACAACTATCTTACACATACCCTTCAGGTAGGGTTTTCTATGGAAGAGTTTCAGAAACTTTTTTATTTACTTTTGTGGACTCGTTCTTTTTATGGGCTTGCATTATGTACCTATTTACTTTTGGGTTTCCTACTATAATACTATATGGTTGGTATATTAGTGTATGAATTCATTTTCTACTTAGTGTTTTTATATTTCAGTATTTAGGTCATAGAGATGTGTGCATCTGTACAGGTACCTAGGAAAACGGCTCCTATAATAACCCAATGTTTTATCAATGAAAATTCCCTTCTTATAATTATATTAATCACATGAAATCACAACATAATGAACTACTAAGAACTATGAGACCCTTAAACATAATATTGTCACTTCTGTGATTTGAATTTCTAAAATCTGACATACACTTTTGCGATCAGTAAGATGTTTGGAGTCTGATAAGAAAAACTTAACTTTTTGGTGAATAGTAGCATACCCTTATGAATAGTAACCTATCCATATGAATAGTAATATAACCATTATAAATATTAAATCATCCAAAATAATAGTAACCTCTCCCTTTAATGTATAAATAAAATTTAGGCATCTTATAAGTGATAATATTACCATAGTAAAAGTATTGGTATTTTTGTAAGTCATAAATAATTAATTACAATTAATTATTTAATTTAAAATAAAATTTATTTTCCTAAAAGGTTTTCATAAATTAAAATTTTTATATCTTTGGTTTTTAAGATAATTTTATAAGACCTTATGTAATTTTTGAGTGCATTATAGAATCAGTAATAATTTTAAAATCTATATTTTTCAAGTAAAATATGATTTTATTTAAAAATTAGATATCTCATATTTAGAAAATTATTTTAAAAAAAATTGTGTTTTTTTGGTATTAATCCCATTGAAAAATGGTTGAGGGGAATTTTTTTATATTTTTCTAAACTACTTGAATTTTTTGATGAATAGAAAAAATACGATAATTCACGATAAATGCTAAAACCAGAATTTCTGCATCATTCTTGAGTCATTGATGATGTAAATGGTCATTGGTTCTAACTCACATGCACATATTACTTTTTTTTGTCATAATAATCATTACCATTTCTTGTCTTATAGAAAAATAATAAACAAATTAATAAAATATTAAGAAAACCCTCCTCCCCTCCACTATAAAAACAACCCACACTCCCCTTTTCTCTTCACTCCTCTCAAGACTTATTCCATCCCTAAATTATTCCCAAATATCTCCCCAAGATCATCCCCAAAATCCTCCATCCCTTATTCTCCTCAAAATACCAAATCCTCTCCCTTTAAGAGGCTCTCAAGGAAGATTAAATCAAGAGGAAAACTCCTCTTTTCTTTTCTTTCATTTTATTTTCATGTTACTTTGTTCTCTTTTATTTCCAAACCTATCCTCATCCAAATTGTATGTCAAATCTAGTACCATAAATGTAATAGAATGTTTTTATGCTAATGGGATAATTAATTATCATATCTTCTTTCCCTTTTTTAGGAAAAAAATGAAAACATTGTCCGAGTTGTGTTAATTTATCACATTCAAGGATGATAGGTTGTCAATTTCTATTACCATATTCAATTTTGGTAATGAAACCATTTTTATTTTTAAACAAAACTTTTAAATACTTATAGTATATTATGTGATGTTCTGTAATCCTTTTTCTCACATGATGTAATATAATAATACAAAACAAGTTAATTATAAGAAAAATCAATATATTAATCCAAGTGTTTATCATTAATGTTTTATATAATGATTCACATTAACTCTAAATAAACAAATGAATTTTATAACCATGTAATATTATTTATGTTCACTAATTTCACATAACTTAAAATTTTGACAACCACTCTCATCATACATGTGTATCCGAAAATTAATATAAGTAAAACGATCATTAAAACCAAGGAAGAAAATGCTCTCAAACAATTAAATTGAACCTATTAACTCATACACAATGACATTAATGAAGTTAATAAGGTTATAATAAATCAATAACATGTATCAGAAGTTCTTTAATTATTAATTAATGAACCTAATTTGATTATTCAGGTCATTAATATCAAATTAGAGAACACCATCAGACTTAAGGTAGGGGATCCTCTCTTTCTCACATGTATTCAAGAATATTTTCTTTGTTATGTAATTTTATTTGTAGTTTCTAATGATGGGGTATGATTTCTCACCCCCCCCCCATACTTCCCAAATTATGTATTAAAGAATAAAAAATCCCTTTCTCTATCATTAATCCCTCCTAAGAATACACAGTACCATGCCGGTATTCTGTAAGGGATTCTACCCGAACCACCATTATTCATTTAGGTTGCTCTATATTTATTTTTAACCAAAATAAGATACATATTATTATTATGTACATATTATAAATGTTTTTACATGATCCAAAATAATTTATCAAGGTCCAATAATTTTTTTGTTTCTGGGATATACATGTTTTTAAGTGGTTTTATCTTCAATGCTTCCCGAAAGCAAACCTCTTTAAGGGTACTTCTAGAATTTGTACACAATTTCAAGTGCACTCTACCATATGTTTTAAGACACCATTTTTTATTATACTAGTGTATTTATTATTAAATCCTTATTTGATCACTTTTGGTTTTTAAAAAAATATTATTCCCTTTTCTATTTTAAATGCTTGTTGGTGTTTTCTTTAAAACCGCACTAAAATGTTTTAATGCTAAAAATTCATAAATTCTCTTTTTATAAGTTGTCACTTTTATTTGACATCAATTACCATTATATATTCCTATTTCAACTTATTTATGTCCATGTTTGTTCTGATGAATTTCTTTCCTGGACTCTTTTATGATATTCCCTTTCATTATGCTTTATGACATGATTAGGATATCCATTTATTTCCATGGGTCTCCTTATGTTTATGATTAATTTTGTATGATTATATATGTGGAAATAATATTCATGAACATGTTAATATGGGTTTTCATGATATATCTCCAATGCATTGTGTAAATTTGAGTCTCAGGAGATGTTATATGCAACGTTCTTGGCGTTTATCCTTGGTTTGTGCTTCCATGTGCAACGATCTTGGTGATAAACCTTGACTTGTGCTCCTCTATGTGAAATGAGACTTGATTCATTCAAAATTTATGATTTATGCTACTTTTACATTTCTATGATTCATTGTTTATATGGTCCCATGTTTATATTTGATGATTCTATATGCCATTTTATATCATTATGTCAGGATCCTAACCCATGTGCTAAATCCTTTTTCTTACATTTTTTCCCTTACCAGGATTTTAGCTCATCCCTTCATTCATGTGATACCTAGGGCACCCAATACAGATGTAAGGGCTTAAAGGAAGTTAGGATCTCTTTATGAATGTTAAATAAAGAAGTTTTTTTAGTCCCATGTTTTATGTTTTATGTACCCAGTCTTCCAAGACACGAGACTTTATGATCCTTGGATTGTAATATGATATTTTATTATGATTAAAATCATGTAATGTTATGTGTTAAAGGAAATGGTCAGTATAGTTGATATTAGAGTATTTTCTAGTTATTTTTGGATATTAGGAATAGAGAAATTTAGTAGGAACATTAAGGTTAACACTAAGTATAAGAAAACATCCCTATATTTTGGAAAGTATAGATTAAGTGGTTTATCATGAAAACACATCCCTATCTGGATACAAATAGGTAGAGGTGGATCTGGCACAAATGTATCTAGGGGTAAAATATGAAAACACTGCTTTGAGCTAGACTCGAATGAAAACTGGTGCACGACAATGAGTCTTGTTGCACTCTTGTTTTCACACTCCCGGGGGATATGCTTTTGTATGTTTATGAGATTAGTACAAACCATTATTAAAGGAATAAAAAATCCCATAAGAATATAAGTTAATAAATAGATCATGGAGAACCTAGATTTAAACCTATGGAATCACAAGTTAGGATATATTTCTCCTTTACAAGTTTATCCTTTTAGGTTCAAAGTTTTCTTTTTTATGCTCAATATCTCAACATTCAATCCTTATAATTGTACATTATTTTTCTTATTTAATGGAGGGAAATATAAGAATAGGTTCTAAAAATCAATGTGATAGGGAATGTGAATGTTTCCCAAATTATATTCCAAATATGATGGGAGTAGGGGCTCAAAACATCATGACAGTAATTTCTCAGCTAGATCAAGTTATGAATAATAACTTGAATAATGTGGAATTCCCTCCTCCCCTAAGGAAAGATCATGTTGTCATAGAATCCTTCATACAGCAAAGGAATTCCATGATTAGTGGATCTTGTGATACCCTCCTCGCAAAACAGTGGATTATCTCCCTTGAAAAGATATTCTTTGTCCTTTGGTGCTCAGAAGAAGAGAAATTTGTACTAGAAGTCTATCATTTTGATGGGAAAGATGATCAGTGGTAGACATTGATCAAAAATATGATTCCCTAAGAGGAAATTTATTCCATGGACTGGGGGGAATTCAAGAGAATGTTTTTTAATAAATATTTTCCCCAAACCCTCCATATCAAGATGAAAAGACAGTTCCTCAGACTCAAGCAGAAGGAAGATGAGTTAGTTGGGGCGTATGAAGCAAATATTACAAGGCTTTCAAGATACACCTCTGTCTTTGTCATGAACCCTGAAAGAAAGATGGATCAATTATTTAGGAAACTAAATCTGAGGCTATGAAAAGTGTTGGTGATTTGATACTTAGACAGTTATGAGGAGGTTGTTTATTATTCCTTTGAGATAGAAATGGAGATCAGAGACTCTCAGTGGTATTGTGGGACTAGTGAAAAGAAGAGGAAAATGAAATCTAATGTGGGTGGTTCTACAACTCAATTCCATGATGGAAGGAAGTCGGACCATACCATGTGTACAAATTTTGGGAAGAAGCATCTGGGAAACTATCTAAAGGTAACCAGGAATTGATTAAAATGTGGAAGTATGGGACATCTAGCTAAAAACTACCTAAGGGATATGAAAAATCCACTTAATGTGGAAGAATAAAGGTGCATATCAATACTCAGCCTATAGTGACGTGTTACAATTGCAACAAGCATGGGAATTATGCGAACAATTACCCTAAGTCGAGGGTTATTGGAGGCAATCAACAAAAACATCCAAAGAATCAAAGAAGGGATTATGATGTCACTACAACTGAGGTGGAGTTGGAAAATAATGCGGTGATAGGTATCCAGGTTATTCATTCAATAATATCGAGCATACTATTTGATTTGGGTTCTACACAATCTTTTATATCCTGTAAGTTTAGTAGAACTATTCAAACACCACCTCAAAATTTAGAGGATATGTTTTCTATGAGAATAGAAAATTGTGAAATTATTGCATCCATGTTTTCTAACTCCTCCTTAGTAAATTTTTTTGGATCGAACTTCCCATAAAATCTTTTCATACTTCCTTTAGTGGATTTCTGTGTTAGCTTGGGCATGGATTAGTTATGTTTATACAAATCCAACAACAACTATCGAGAAAGGGAGATCACTCTTCACATCCCAAAGCATCCTATAATTCTTTACAAGTGTATGAATCAAGATGAATATTCTTTATAATCATTTTATCAAGAGTGGATAATTTTTCCTTATGAGCAAGCATTTCTAGCTCGAATGATTTGGGCAAAGGAGAGAATATCACTCAAATATATTCCCATCATGAGGGATTACACTGATGTATTACCTGAATAGTTTCCTACTCTTACTCCAGATCGATAGGTTGAGTTCTCAATTGAACTTATTACTAGATCCCTGCCAATATCAAATACACCTTATATAATGGCCACCGTAGATATGGAAGAGCTAAAGAAGAAGTTACAGGAGAATCTGGAGAAGGGTATTATATGATTGATTGCTTCAGCATGGGGTGTGTCAGTCCTCCTTGTCAAAAAGAAGGATAAATCAATGCACCTTTTCATTGGTTATGATGATCTCAATAAAATTACAATAAAGAACAAGTATCTCATTCCATGGATAGATGAATTGTTCGATCAGCTTAATGGGTTTGGTTATTTCTCTAAATTTGACCTTCGTTTGGGATATCACCAATTAAAGGTGATGAAGGAAGATAATCCCAAGACTTCATTTCGAACGAGGTATGGACACTATGAGTTCATAGTGATACCCTTAGGACTCACTAATGCTCTAGAAAGTTTTATGGATTTAATGAATAGATACTTTAGAGATTACGTCAACAAATTTGTGGTAGTATTTATTAATGATATTCTCATATACTCCAAAAGTAAGAAGGAACATGAAGAGCATTTGAATATTGTAAAAATGACTTTGCGAAGGGAGAAGCTATATGAAAAGAATAGTAAATGTGAGTTATGGATGGAGGAAGTATCATTCTTGGGGAATTTTATCACCAGTAAAGGGATATCTATAGACCCTTCCTAGACAAAGGAAATTGAAGAGTGTCCCAAGACAACATCTGTAACGGAGTTCCACAACTTTTTGGGTCTAGCCGGGTACTATCGATGATTTTTGAAGAACTTATCACAATTTCCAAACCCAATGACTAAGTTTACATGGAAGGGAGTGAAGTTTTTCTAAACTCAATAATGTGAAGACTGCTTTAAGGAGTTGATAAAGAGGCTTATCATTGCACCAATACTCAAAATCCCAATTAGTGGAGAACTCTTTGTGGTGTTCAATGAATCTTCAAAGAAGGTATTAGGATATGTGATGATGAAAAATGATAAAGTGATAGCCTATGCCTTAAGTTAGCTGAAAATCCATGAGAAAAACTATCCTACGCATGATCTGGAGTTGAGGTTGTGATCTTTATATTGAAAATCTGGCAGCTTTATCTCTATGGAGAGAAGTGTGAGATATATACTGATCACAAGAGTCTCAAATATATATTCACACAAAAATAGATTAATATGTGCCATAAAATATGGATATAGATCATCAAGGATTTTGAATTATCAATCCACTACCATCTCGGTAAGGCAAACAAGGTGGAAGATGCTCTAAGTAGAAAGGATACATCATTTTTATCAATGATGAGAATTGAAAAGGATTCAATCTTCTCAAATTTTTATAGTATGGAAATGAAAATCATTAATGGAGGAACATTATCAATCCTTTATCAAATTATTTCTCAACCACCCCTCATGGAGAAAATAAAGGATTCCCAAAGGAAAGATGTGGAAATTCAGAAAAGTGTGGAAGCCATTAAAAATGGGAAATCCTCTGTGTTTATTATTTATGAGGAAAGAGTTGTATCATTTGGGTCATGATTATGTGTACCATCCGATCCAGAGATAATGAAGGAACTTCTGAATGATGCACATATCTCAACATTCTCTATCCACCCAGGAAGCAAAAATATGTATCAAGATCATGGAGAGAAATTTTTGTGGGACTATATGAAGAAGGAGTTTGTTGAATATGAATCAAAGTTCCTGGTATGTCAACAAGTGAAGGATAAAAGACAAAAGTCAAAGGGGATGATGAAACCACTACCCATACCAACTTGAAAGTTGGAGAACATCATCATGGACTTTGTCACTATAGTTCCAAGGACATCCAGAGGAAATAATGATATATGGGTAATTTTGGATCATCTTACAAAGACAGCTCACTTTATGGTCAAAGAGACCCTGAGTTCAAAGATGGAGACATGGTATTTCTACACATATCTCCATTAAAGAAGGTTATGATGTTTAGGAATAAAGGAATTTTAAGTCCCAAGTACATCATCCCCTTCAATATTCTTGATCGTGTTGGGGTTGTGACCTATCGACTAGCACTTCCACCTACCATGTCTAAAGTACATAGTGTCTTCCATGTATACCTCTTAAGTATTACATACCAGATCCTTCACATGAACTTTCTTCAAAGGTGATGCAATTAGAGAATGATCTTTCTTACGAGGAGTAGCCAATGAAGATCTTGTATCATAGATATAATGTTCTACATAATAAGAAAACTCTCCTGGTCAAAGTCTTATGGAAGAAACATTAGTATGAAGAGACAACATGGGAATTGGAGGAGGTAATGAAGGAAAAGTACTCACACCTATTTATGGCTTAGAATTTAAAACAAAATTTTGAGGGCGAAATTATATAAGGGTGGAATAATGTAATGACCTGATGTTTTATCAATGGAAATTGAATTCTTATAATTATGTCATATAGTCACATGAAATCATAAAAAAAATGAACTAATAAGAACTATGTGACCTTTAAACATAATATTGTCACTTTTGTTATTTGAATTTCAAAAATCTGACATACACTGTTGTGATCAGTAAGATGTCTGGAGTCCAATAAGACAAACTTAATTTTTTGGTGAATAGTAACCTACCCTTATGAATATTAACCTACCGTTATGAATATTAATATTACCCTTATGAATAATAAATCATCCAAAAGAATAGAAACCTCACCCTGGAATTTAAAAATAAAATTTAGGCATCTTATAAGTGATAATATGACTATAGTAAAAGTATTGGTATTTTTGTAAGACATAAATAATTAATTATAATTAACTTTTTAATTTAAAAGAAAATGTATTTTCCTAAAAGTTTTTCATAAATTAACAATTTTATGTAGTCATGTTTTAGGATAATTTTCTAATAACTATTGTAATCTTTGAATGCATTATAATATCAGTTATAGTTTTAAAATCTAATTATTCCAGTAAAATGTGATTTTATTTAAAAATTAAATATTTCATATTTAGAATATTATATTAATAAAATGATGTTAATTTTTGGATTCCTCATGCTAAAAAAATGGTTGGGGTGAATTTTTGGGGTTTTTTCTAAAATACTCCAATTTTTTATGAATAGTAAAACAAGATAATTCACGATAAATGCTAAAACCTGAATTTCTGCATCATGGTAGAGTCATTTATGATGTAAATGGTCATTTTTTATGACATAAATGTACATATTACTATTTATTGTCAAAATAATCATTAATATTTCCTGTCTTATAGAAAAATAATATAGTAATTATTAAAATATTAAGAAAACCCTCCTCCCCTCCACTATAAAAACCATCCACACTCCCCTCTTCTCTTCACTCTTATCAGGCCTTGTTAAATCCCTAAATTCTATCCCAATATCTCCCCAAGATCCTCCCCAATTTCCATAATCTCTTGGCCTCCTCAAAATACCAAATCATGTCCCCTTAAGAGGCTCTAAAGGAATATTAAATCAACAGGTAAACTCCTCTTTTCTTTTCTTTCATTTTCTTTTCATGTTCCTTTGTTATATTTTCTTTCCTAGCCTATCCTAATCCAAATGGTATGAAAAATACAGTACCATACATGTAATAGATTTTTTTTATTCTAATGTGATAATTCATTATCATATCTCCTTCCCTTTTTTACGAAAGAAATGAAAACACTATCCGAGATGTGTTAATTTATCACATTCAAGGACGACGATTTATCAATTTCTATTACCATATTCAATTATGGTCATGAAACCATTTTTATGGTTGAAACAAAATTTTAAATATTTATTTTATCTTATGTTATTTTATTCAATATTTTCTCTCACATGATTTAAAATAATAATACAAAACAAGTTAATTATGAGGAAAATCACCAAATTAATCCAAGTGTTTATCATTAATTTTTTATATAGTGATTAAAATTCAATAAAAATAACCACATGAATTTTATAACCATGTAATGTTCTGTATGTTGACTAATTTCACATAACATAAATTATGAAAAACCACTCTCATCATACATGTGTATCCGAAAATGAATATAAGTGAACTGATCTTTAAAACCAAGGAAGCAAACGCTCTCAAACAATGAAATTGAACCTCTTAACTCATCAAAAAAGACATGAATGAACATAATAAGTTTATAATAAATCAAAAAAATGTAGTTTATGTTATTTAATTATTAATTAATGAACCTAATTTTATTATTTAGGTCATTAATATGAAGGTGGAGAACACCGTCAGACTTAAGGTAATGGATCCTCTCTTTCTCACATTTATTCAAGAATATCCTCTATGTTGTGTCCTTTTATGTGTAGTTCCTAATGATGGGGTATGATTTATAACCTCCCCATAATTACCTAATTATGTATAAAAGAAGAAAAAACCTATTTCTCTATCATTAATCCCTCCTAAGAACACCCGGTACCATGCTGATATTCTGTAAGGGATTCTACCCGAACCACCATTATTCATTCAGGTTTCTCTATATTTATTTTTTTCCAAAAATAAGTTACATATTATTTTTATTTAAAAATTATAAATTATTTTTACATGATCCAAACTCATTTATCAAGGTCCAATCATATTATTATTTCAGGGATATACATGTTTCTAAGGGGTTCCCTCCTCAATGCTTCCCAAAAAGCAAACCCCTTTAAGGGAACTTCCCGAATTCATACCAAATTTCAAGTGAACTCTACCATATGTTTTAAGACACCATTGTTTTTATAAAATAAGCGTTTTTTATGTAAACCTTCTTGAATAACTTATGGTTTTTTACAAAATATTATTCCCTTTTCTATTTTAAATGCATGTTAGTGTTTTCCTTAAAACCACACTAAAATGTTTTAATGATAAAAATTATTAAATACTCTATTTACATGTCGTAACTTCTATTTGACATCACTTACCATGATATATTCCTATTTAACCTTATTAATTTCCATGTATGTTCTAATTCCTTTCGTTCGTTGACACTTTTATGATATTCCCTTTAAATATTCTTTAGGACATGATTATGATACCAATTTCATTCCATTGGTGCCCTTATGTATATGATTGATTTTTTATGATTCTATATGTGGAAATTATATTCATGAACATGTTAAGATGGGTGTGCCCATATATAGCTCCAATGCATTGGGTAAATATTTAGTCTCATGACAAGTTATATGCAACGGTCTTGGAGGTTAGCCTTGGCTTGTGCTACCATGTGCAATGGTCTTGGTGGTAAACCTTGACTTGTGCTCTACTATGTGCAATGAGCCTTGACTCATACTAAAGTAATGATTTATTTTACTACCACATTTCTATGATTCAATGTTTATATGACCCCAAGTTTATATGTTATGATTCTATATGCCATTCTATATCATTATGTCATGATCTCTAACCTGTTTGCTAAAGCCTTATTCCTATATTTTTTCTCCTACTGGGATTTTAGCTCATCCCTTCATTCATGTGATACCCAGGTTACCCTATGAAGATGTAAGGGATCAATGTAAGTTAGTAGATCTTTATGAATATTAAATAAAGAATTGATTTTTAGTCCCATGTTTTTTGTTTTATGTATCTATTCATACAAAAAACTAGACCTTGTGATCCTTGGATTGTAATATGATATTTTATTTTGATTAAAATCATGTAATGTTATGTGTAAAAGGATAGGGTCGATATAGCTCCCATTTGTGGGATATGACTACTCGGTTCCAGTTTCCAGCCTCTGTCCTATCAAAGGTGGGAATGGGGTAGTCAGGAAATGGGACCCTCCGAGATGGGTCATGATAGATTGGTATCAAAGGGTTTTGGTTCTAGTTAATAATCAGGAGTCTGTGAGGTTGGTTTGGGGAAACAGTGTCGAGTGTTTTGAGTTTGGATTTTAGGAAAGAAAATCCATTTTTGGTGTAGTGGATGACGTATTCATACACCAGGACTCTGAATTATACTTTTCAAATCAGTACATGAGAACATTAGTTGTAAGGAAAACATTGTTACATGAATCATATAGGATTTAGGTGTGTCTTTATGTCCTTCTTGTGTTATCTCACAAGGTATACTCCATTATATATGGATCATCTTGATCTATTTTAGGATGCCTCTACATAGATAGCCATCATGGATTCCATTGACTGATCATGAAGATGATCCACCTAGTGAGGAGGTTTCGGTACATGGGAATGTATCAGAGATACTCCCTACACCGGAGATAGAACCTATGGGTGGTTTACTAGTGATACCACCACTCATCGAGCATTAGTAACTTCCAGCATTACCATTTGAGGATTCATGTAGGCTGAGTGAATTTCATGTGTTATAGAGGAAGTGAAATCCCAGGTTTAGGGATGAGACAGACCCCTAGATAGATAAGGATTGGCTGGAGGCAGTTACACATGTCTTCTAACTTGTGAGGACACCTACCAACCCGATAGTAGTCCTAGCTACGAGTCATCTTCAGGGCTCAACAGGATGGTTTTCGATCTTAATGACCCAAGAACATGATTAAGTGACTCTATCTTGGGAATACTTTGAGATAATCTTCATAGATGATTTTTTACCAGCTATGTTACACTCAGTGTGAATATAAGAGCTCATGTATCTGTAGTTGGGCAGTCATACTATGGCAGAGTACTCAACGAGATTTACTAAACTTTCTCGCAGATCCAAGGATATGTTCTGATGCCCATTATTCAGGGATTATACCTTAAATAATGGGATATGTTGGGAAATTAGGTCCTAAATTATGTACCTTATCATTCCTAAATATATTGGGGTAATGGAGAGAGATTTGCTAGTTGAGTGCTTTCTAGTGGAGAAGAAGCCAGTAGTGGGAGCTTCCAGTAGGCACCAAGTAGCTGAGTCTTCGGTAGTAGGTAGCTGACAGCTGACACAGGGACCCAAGTGGGTAAAGAACTCTAGGTGATGACCCAAGGACACATGATTAGTGGTGTGGGGCTCCCATGGCTGAGAAAGTCAGCTGAAGGAAATGTTGTGTTACTCATATGGCAGTCGAGGACATTTGGCCCAAGATTAACCGACCCGTCGTACAGACGATCAAGATATGGTCAAGGGACCATCAAGGTAGAGGATAAAGCATGAGCAGGGTCGTATGAGGGGTGGTTTATGTGGAAGAGGAGTAGTTGGGGAATTATAAAGTGGGTGGAAGTTTGGCGTAATACCACCACCACCCCAAGTGTTGCACCGAGGGCTCTAGAATATGGTGGATTGGGACAAGGATAGTTTTAGGTGATAGAGGATTAAGACCTTGGTTCTCCAGGAATGATTTTAAATATGATCTATGTCTTTTATACCATATTTTTAGTTTTTATTGACATGGGTGCCAATCATTATTGTCTTTCCACAACCCTTGATCTAGACTCGAAGATTTTGGTTGAACTGTTGACTCGACCCTTACATTTATAGACTCCTACAGGAGTAGATTCAATGATCACACACTAGTGCTGATAGTGTAACCTTACTCTTGTAGGTGAGAGTTTCAGTTGGGATCTCTTGGTAGCGGTGTCGAGGCCTTATGACGTCATTCTCAGAATGGATGGGTTATCCATAGTCCATGCTCAGATTGACTATTTTTGGCACAGAGTACAGTCTATCCATGGTGATGGGACTAGGTTTTCCTTTTTAGTGAAATGGAAATGAATTAAGAGTAGGATGGACTAACTCATTGGAGGGTTCATATGATTACTCATCAGTTGGATACTCTCACCCTCGGTGTAGTGGATCATGGGAGTCCTCAGTTTCCTATAGTGGTGGTGGAGTATAAAGATGTCTTTCCTGAGGATGTCTTCAGATTTCCTCCCTATACGCAGGTTAGATTATTTATTGATTTTTACTTCGAGACAACACTGATATATCCCCTGTATATCAGATGTCTCTTATAGATCTTTATGAGATGAGGGTACAATTGGAGGACTTATAGAGGAAGGGCTTCATGAGACCCAATGTCTCACCCTAGGCGACCATGGTTTTGTTTTCCTAGAAGGCAGATGGGAGCATGAGGTTGTGTGTGTAATTCTATCACTAGAATCAGGTGACTGTGAATAAAAAGTATCCCTATTAGTGTTCATGGGACCCATGAATAGGATCTTCTATCCTTAAATAGACCGATTCATGGTGATCTTCATTCATGATATCCTAGTGTACTCAGTGACCAAGGAGGAGCATGAAATACACTTGATAATGGTCCTAGAAACACTCCAAAGGCACCAGATTTATGGGAAGAACTCAAAGTGTTAGTTCTTGATTAAGGAGTTCCACTTTCTGGGACATGTTGTTTCATATGATGGAGTTTTAGTGGATCCAGTGAAGATTGAGGTGTTTCCTTCTAGGGAGACACCTAAGAGTGTTACAAAGGTCCATATTTTCCTAGGTTTGGCTTGGTACTATCGAGGGTTTATACCTGAATTTTATAGAGTACCAGTACCCTTGACGGCTTTGACATGGAAGTGGAAACCCATCATGTCGACAGATAAGTGATGGCAGTGATTTATGGAGTTAAGGTAGATATTGATGAGAACTCTCATTTTGAGACTACCAAAGGAGGGATTCAGGTTTGAAGTGTTATATGATGCATCGGGCACCGGGCTTAGTTGTGTTTTGATGGAGGAGAAAGTGATGGTTGCCTATGGTGTGTTCCAGTTGAGGCATCATGAGCAAAACAACCTGACCCATGATCTTGAGCTATCAATGGTAGTATTCAAATTGAATATGAGGAGAAACTACCTGATGGGAGAGCGGTTTATTGTCTACTATGACTATAGGAGTATCAAGTATATCTTCTCTCAGAAGGATCTAAACTTGAGGTAGAGTGGATGAATGAATTTCTTCCTGGACTACGAATTTGGGGTTGTCTATACTTTGGGGAATGTGAACATAGTGGTAGATGCTCTCAGTAAGAGATCCATCTAGCAGTTGTTGAGTGATGCGTTAGAGTCATTGGTCGCATTACAGATATCCTTTATGGATGGAGATAGAGCAGCCTACCTTCAGTAGATGGATATAACTCCCCCAATCATACATTGAGTCATGGAGGCACAACTAGGGGATATCTACTGTGATACCTGACATGCTCAGTTGTCCATATGGAAAGCACCTAATGGATATTTGATATGTGGGGAGAACGTTGTTCTTTTCAGGGAGTACACAGTTGTACTAGTGGTGTTGCGAGATGAAATTTTGAGGGAGTTTCACACATCTCATTTGGTGTTACATCCAAGTGTGGAAAGTATGTACTAGGACCTTCGACATTAGTTCTAGTGATCGGGGGTGAAGAAGGAAATGGATGATTTCATTTCTCAATGCCTCACTTTCCTTCAAGTGAAGGTTGAGAACTAGGTTTTGGCAGGCTTTACCCAACCACTTGAGGTGCCAAAGTGGAAGTGGGATGGAATATAGATGGACTTTGTGATGGGTTTACCATGCATGTCCAAGGGACATGATACAATCTGGGTGGTCATTGATTGACTCACCGAGTCATCCCACTTCCTACCGATCCGAGAGTCGAGTTCAGTAGAGATCTTGGGATGCCTCTACGTGCAATAGATAATTCAGCTTCATGGATTTCCATCGATGAACTTTTAATATCGTGATTCTAGTTACACATCCCGATTGTGGATGGGATTGTAGTAGGTCTTTCAGACTCAGTTACAATTGAGCACGTCATTTCATCCCTAGATGGAGAGTACCATTTAGGTTCTTAAGGACATTCTACATGCTTTCATCATTGAATTTGGACATAGTTAGGAGGATCGCCTACCTATGTTGGATTTTTTGCACAACAACATCTAATACTCCACCATTGGTATGGAACCATTCTATTCCTTGTATGGACGACCATGCAGTTCACCACTCTATTGGGATAACACAGAAGAGTCAGCACTCATGGGTCCAGAGTTGGTATATGCTACCACTGAGAATGTGAAGATCATCCATGATCGGATGAAGACTATACAGATCTGGTAAAAGTCATATTATTGTAGGATATGGAGGACCTTGGAGTTTCAGGAGGGTGACCATGTGTTCCTTCGGGTCTCACCTCATCAGGGATAATGGAGAATTGGCTATGGTGACAAGTTATCTCTAGGATACATTGTCCCTTTTCATATTCTAGGTAGAGTTGGTGAGTAGATGTGTAGCCTAGATCTACCCACACAGTTGCACCATGTGCATGATGTCTTCCTCATGTCACACCTCAGTAGGTACATGCATGATCCATTTCACATCATCGAGTTGGTGAGATGGATATTGATGATGGGGTGGATTTTTTGGAGTACCCAATGGATATCGTGGATTAATAGGAGAGGATCCTTCATGCGTGGTTGATTTCTATAGTGCGTGTTTGGTGGAATAACGGGAATCTATAGAAGATTACATGGGAGAAGGAGTCTTAGATTCATGCTCAGTACCCTCACCTTTTTGTTGAGTATCCCTTGTTTTGGATTTTGGGGATGTAAATTTTTATGGTTGGGAGAATGTAATGACTTGAATTTTCTCTAATTTTATTTTTAAAAATTAATTGGAAAATTTTAAATACCAAGAATGGAGAAGAAGTGATATTCAAGGGCACGATGTTCATAGAACAACTCATTGAAAAATGTTAAGCTTTTAATAAATTGCATGGGTGGTTTTTCTTTAAACTGCAATTACTTCTAAATGGGTTCCTAGATCATAAATCTGAGGGAAACATTGCATTCATAACAACATATTTACCTTATGCATGGCCTAACATTGACTAACACATGCCATTTTTTAACTTTATTTTTTGGATGTGAATGTCTTTAAAATATTTAATAAAAATATTTTATTTGATGTAGTGTTGATATTAATTTTAAAACAACCCCTTGTTAGGGATTTCAAGGTTGTCGTCATAGCCCTGAAATTCCTCTGAGACATTAAAGGAAACCCTCTCGATGAACAGTGATGGTGGATCAAGATGATTTAGAGTCATTGAGATAGTAGAGTGTAAGAACTCGTCGATGATGACAATGAAATCTATCTTTTTCAATGATCATTCCAAACCATGAGGTAAGGCATTGTTCTTTGGGATTCGTTTCCCATTCTTAAATTCGACAATGAATGCAGAAAAACCCATGAACAGGTTGATCCATGGTTCAATCACTTAAATTATGGGAGTTATATTATGGGGATTTAAATGGGGGATAGATTTGTTTTATTGCTTCATTATTCATGATCCGTCTAACAAGGAAGAATCGAGACAGACACAAACATGGCCAAGATCCATTCTTTGGACGTTCTTCTGCATTGATCTATTCTCCTCAATAATTTTGTGTTCCTAATTCTTCATAAAACATGGTTGGAGGATCATTTCACCTTAGATCGATGGTGAAACAATTTGAGATTGGGGATCCACCACCATAATGACACCATGGAGGAGTTTTGGTACAAGGAAGTGGTGCACAATGGTGATGGGAGCAGTGGATCTGGCTGGTTCAAGCAGAGCGCACAACGAATAGTAGGCCACTGGTAGGACGGTCAGTGGTGGAGAGAGGCATGACCTAGTGGGGGGTCAGGTTTAGGCGGAGTGTAAAGCGAACGGGTCACCGGTGGGGTGTTTGGCAGCGGCAGTAGGATGTAGTCCATGTGAGACTGCTTAGGAGTCCATGGTGGTAGAGTCTATAGGTGGCTAATAGGGACACGATGAAGAGGTGATGCATCTGTGGTAGGAAGGTTGTGAAGATCCTTTGGCAACTGTGAAGCCATGGGGTAGGCAAACTGTGGTCTGACTGCATGAATGTGGTGCGGCACTGCGTGGAGCTGGGTGGCATGTGGTTGGGGCAGACTATGTGTGGCATGCTGAGTTGGCCAGTAGTGCGGTATGGACTGGACCGGACCAGGTCAGGTCAGGTTAGCTGTCGATTTGGGTCAGTTCTAGCAATTCATATTAGACCCGAACCGGTCCCAGGTTGGACCTTTTTATAAAAATGGCCTTAAATTTCAAACAGTGTGTCTATTTGACGAGCTGTTTGAGGTTTTCAGACCATTGATATGATAAGGTCCCTTTAAGATACTCTAATTTAGATTTTTTTGAAGTTTTAAGATAACCTAATGGATTAAGGAATAGGTTCCCTAGTATAATAATTGTACGAACAGAATCATGTGGTTGGCTGTGACTATGTGACTTCATGACTACATGACTTGGTGACTATGTGACTTAGGGGTCTCATGAATTATCAACACTCCATTTGTTATCGAAACTCCATTTTTTATCAAAACATTGTTTTTTATCGGCACTTCGTGTGTTATCAACACTCCGTGTGTTATAGACACTCTGTGTGTTACTGATATTGGGTGTTTTGTGGACTACATCTGATAATCCTTCTTTTCATGCTATAGACTTATACCTATGTGACCTGACTATTCTTAATTTGTTTCCTTTGTGGTTTACCATGTATTTCTTTGTGTTATACCTCATGTATTTCTTCATGGTATACTTATTGTATTTATTTGTGGTGTACTTCATGTATTTCTTAGTGGTATTCCTTTTTAGTTCTGGGGTTTCCTATTGAGTATTGTCTTACTCACCCCTTCATGGGATTTTCCCACACGTTTCATGTCTTGTGAAGATGATAGATGCTTTTATGGAGTTCTAGGTGGACCTAGACTAGGTGGTTCTTAGACTGTTCAGACATACTATGTTTTCTCCTATAACTTCAGGCAGTTGTCCTACACCTACCCTTCTGGTAAGGTTTCATGCAGACGAGTTTTGGGAACTTTTGTATTTACTTTTGTTAATTCTTTCTTTTGGTGGAGTTGTATTTGGGAAATATTTAATTTGTAGTTTCCTACTATCATACTCTATGGTTTGTATCTTATTGTATGCATGTATTATCTACTTAGTTTTTTTACGTTTCATCATTTTGGGCATGGACTTATGTGTGTGTGTGTAGGTACTTAGGAAAATACCTCCCATTTGTGGGATATTCCTACTCGATGCTAATCGCTAACCCCTACCCTATCAGAGGTGAGCTTAGGGTCTTCATGGAATGGGACCCTCTAGGATGGTTTTTGACATATATAGACCCAAACCTATCATACATATATATTACATCTTAATAGCTAAATATTCATTATATAACATAATGATCCATTCCAGAATTATTTCTGTAGAGATCCTTTGGAAACATGGACATGTGAACAAAGGGTCCATTAGTTAGCTATTTCATCTCATACTAGTTTATTTATAATTATCACCCTTATATGACATATAATAAATTTTACTTTACATCATAACCTAGGGAAAGGAAACATAAGAAAGTGTGTGCTTAGATTCTTGGTAAGGGTATACAAGTGAGATATTAACATATTATGAGAATAATGGTATGAGAACATGAGATTAACATTTAAAAACCATACCCTGTAAATTATAGATCATAAAATTGAGTCCTATAATAATTATTGATATTTCATAAGACATGAATAATAATTGAATAAAATAACATGACCCCTGGGATCATAACATTAGCACAAGACATAGATTTTTGGCATGCACATATGCATAAAAATAATTTCATTAGTAGTCAATGATCATTGAAAAAACTATCATAGTGGAATGGGTTCACTACAAATACCATTATAATTATAATGGTTCACTCTTAAGAATATCATATTAGACATAGACCCTTACTAAACTGGGTTCACTAACCACTCTAGTCCTATTTATCTCATGAGATATCAATATTTACCCAATTCATTGGATGAAGATATAGTTCCCACCCATCACATAATGAAAAGCATACATTTTTGTTCAAAAGTATCATAAAACATTCATCATATTATAAACGATGAAAAAATGGGTTTTAAAAACATTTCATCACAATAAAACCTATAGAAAAGAAAATGGTTTCATAACAATTTCATCATATCATCAAATCATAACTTGTGGAAAATTAAGCGGGTTACATAAGCATTTTATCATGATATAAACCATGAAAGAGAAATGGGTTTGATAGAAATCTTTTTATCATAGACATAAATCATCCAAATAAAGTGTATGAATATTATCTTTGGATCATATCCACAGTAAAGCATAATTAATATCAAAGTGTGTCATCTTAGATGAAAAATTATTTTGAAAGATCAATTGAAACATTTTTTAAGAAGAATAAATTTTCATTGAAAACAACTTTTTAAAACTAAAAATCATAAAATATTTCGTAAATCCTTTTATTTGAAAATAAACATTAAAATATATAAAGGTATCTTAAAATAAAATAATGTTCATGATGACGATAAATTTTGTTCATGTAGTACAAGTTAAAACAAAGATTCCTTTCACATTTTCAACAAAATCCAAATAGGACTTGTTTGAAAAAAAAATATTCCTTTTAAAAAAATTTAAATGTTAAAAAAAAGTGTAAAAATGAATTTAAATAGTATAAGAGGAACATTAAAACATTTTTGAAGAAATTTTTAGAAAACATGGATATGGAAGAGAAAGGGTTTTCGACCAAAGAGATAAATAAATTTGGTTTTATTTACAGGTATTATTTTGAAATATTCAGTGTATAAAGAGATTAAAATGAAGGTAAAAAATTTATTCTCATTATTAACCATATTATAATAAAATTCATTAATTTCTTGATATATGTATCATAATATTTCATCATTGGAAATTTAATCATAAACAATCTTGATAAACAATGATATTGTATTATAAAACCCTTACCACTTTGGTAACATTGAATCATAAACTCAAATGAAACAAAAACATTAAATGATACTCAAATTATCATGAGAATAAATAAATTCATGATATTATGTTTCATTTGGGCTATATATACACCTCATAAAATAATATTGGTGCATAACATAATATATGTCTCAAAGCAGGAAAATTGAGACAAAAATCACTTACCCCGAGTTCCTATTGCCTCAAAAGTGCTCCATACTCATATATTATAAATATACATTTATTATAAATAAATTAAAGTACAATAATAATATATATATAATATCATATAAAATGTACCTATACATATTTATTACCCGTTAATTAACATTTCTTTGTTAAAATTGTGTTTCGAGTAATAACAGCTTCATTTTCATGTAAGTTTTCATTTGTTATTTTTGGTCCTATAACATTTTTCATGGTTCAATAATATAAAGGATGTTAAAAATGATATAAATATAATATATATTCATTATATATATATTTATAGTAATATATAAAAGTTAGTGATAGAAAATAAATACCATTCATGGAGATGGTTGGTCATACATACGCATTAACGCTGCTTCCATTTTCTCTACATATTGAAAGAAATGAAGGTAAATAAAATATTACCATTATAGAATCATTTTTATTTCATAAATATCACATATTTTCATTAATTACATCATTCTTACCTTCCATGTAAAGTGTAATTGAATTGTATCCCTATGTGGGATAGTAACCCATCACACACATGAGCGATGTTATCATATTTACCCAGAATGGAAAGTAATAAGATATACATGATTAAATGATTGAATTCATATAATAATATCATAAATATTATATATAAATATTTTATTAATAGTTATATCTATACATGATAGGTGGTGATGTAAAATTAATTACATCGGTTTGTGAGGTAGTAGTCCATCGTACACACGATCGACTGTTTCATTTCCCACTTGATGGAGTTGGAGGTGGATGTAGGTCATGATCATAGAATAAAAAAATATAAGTATTTTTAATATACTTATTTTATTATATTATAATGGTTTAATAATATTTTAAGTATTTGGATGAAGAAATAAAATAAAAATTCTCATTAAATAACGTTAACTCTTCTTCGGGACACCTCCTTTGGTTTTCCCCAAAAGTATTCCTAGGTTTCATTTCTAATAAAAACTAGATTCTTGTATTAGATTAGGGAATTTTGTAGGGTATATGGTTATATATTTTATGTACCAAATTATTTTTTATGTGTGAAAATAATAGGATAGCGGTGGCCTTTTATAAGAGATGTGAGTGGCACAATTGTAATTTTTGAATAGAAAAAGGCGTGCCCTCGTTTTTCACATACCACAAGGCTAAAAAATGACGAATTAAATATTCTTATAGGTTATATGGTCTAAATATGTCCATAAAATAGATTTTTCTTTATAATTTTCTTGGTAATTCTATCCTGAATGTTTTTATTTTATCGCAATAGTAAACCCATTTTCACAATAAATGTGTAAATTAACTTTCACTAATTTTACTATTTATAGTGGTCAAAAATTAAATTTAACTTATTATTAAATATAAACTATTATTATTTTAAATATGTAATTTATTTTTATGAATTCCACTCAAATGAGTGTAAAATTTTAATTTAAATAAAAACCCATCGATGCGATGAAAAAAGAAGTTTTCCGAAAAGAAAAGATTCAAAAGATTAAAAGTTTTTATATAAAAACTCAAAATAAAATTCATTCTAATGAACTAAATTGGAATAATATATATATAATTGAAATAATTTTAATTTTAAATATTTATTAAAATAATGTTTATCTTGTAAAGTATTTGAATAAAAAGGTAGTTTTCAATAAAAACCACTATTTTTCACTATTTATAAAAAATTAATCTTTTCAGAAATATCACAAAAATTTACCCTAAGAAAAATTTTACATTTAGATTTAAAAATAAGTTTTATTTTTAAAAATATATATTCTAAAATTTTCAAAAATTAATTTTTTTATTTGTTTGAAAAAATGGAATAAAATATATTTTTTTAGAAAATGGAATTTTGGAAACATTTAAAGACTTTAATAAAAAATAAGTACATTTTTTATCAATATGTTTTCGTTATATAAAACCATTATATATAATATTTTAAAAGTAGTTACTACTATTCATTCAACTATGTTTAATGGCTAGGTTATAGTGTTTGTGTTTATATAATAATATTAATAATATATTATGGTTCGTTAAAACTCAGTATCATGTATAACACAAGCTAATATCGGTATTGTGTGTAATGAAAGATTTCAATGCAATTTAATTTATTTTATAAAAAAATTCATAAAAGCATGTGGTGTTAAATTTAAACCATTGGATGTTATTCGTTGTGATCATATTTATTATATACCATTATAATAAAATAAACATAAGGTTTGGGTTATTATAATCAAGATTGTTACCATATATATATATATATATATATATAATTTGTTATGGTCTGAGATGATTTTTATGTTACACTTATCACTATTGATATAGAAGATTAATGTTAATGATATGATTTCATCATTGTTACAGTGAGATGATTTTGATGATATAATTTCTACTGGTGATATGGAAAGGTGATTTTTGTAATATTTTTTTCTAGTGATATGATGAGATGAGTTTTGTAGAGAATCGGTTCTCGCCTCAGAAGACTTTTGAAAATTTCAACATATATTTCCAGAGCTAGGCACTAGGACAGCGTGTAATTCTGAGGCCCAGTGTTCCCATAATAAATTTTATAAAAATATTAAGTATTTTTTATACTATTCAAATAACAAAAACATGATATCTTATAAATAGTTGATCATATTAGAAATTTGAGACCATGGTTGGGTCCAGAACATGGTGTTTACCCTAGAAGTGACATAAAATATGTCGGCACGGGATGTTAGGACCCCTCGCTCGTTAGAGTTATGTTAAATGGAATAATTAATTCATTATTTCATTTATCTAATAGTGAAAATAGAAATAACTCTCAAACGGTAACTCGTATTGGAAATCCAAGGCCACAATTGAGTCTGAAACATGTTGTTTACCCTAGGTGAGGCATAACTTTTTTCGGCACGGGCCTTCTATAGAAAACACCATAGAGGGCATTTCTGCATATAAAATAATTGAATTGAAATTATTTTATCTTAAACTCCAAATAATATATCTTCTGAATGGGGACTCATATTGGAAATCTTAGACCATCGTTGAGTTCATAATGGGACGTTTTTCCTAGGCGCAACATAATGTGAGCGGGTGTGGAAGTTTTGGATTTCTCAACTGTTGGTAGTTTCCTATAAATAAGAGTTTAGAGAGATGAACTGGAGTTAACTCATTTCTCTCTCGGATGGTGGATCTCTGGATGATTGTGATTCGATGTCCGAACTTCATCATAATGTAATGAAAATGAAAGTGTTAGTAGATCAAAGTGTAGCAGAGACAACGATAGATCCAAATTCACGGTAGGATTTCTATTTTGGATTCCCCCCGATTGAATCCTTTTTTGTAGTTTTCAATTTATTTTGAAAGTTAGTACTTTATAATCCTTTGTTGACGGCTGAACTAATAACAGCCACCATTTTTTTATTCGAGAACGCATGTTCTTCATGTTCTTCGCGTTCTTCTTTGTTCTTCGATGATAAACTTTTCATCAAGCTCAAACGACCCCCAGTCTAGGATAAAGATAAATATCAATTAATATCTCACCACTAAGAGTCCCGATCTATTATCATATTCAATTTTTGGGCATTGGAGGACCTGCAATGTTGAGCGGAATATCCGCCAACTTTTCTTCATGTTGAAGCACAAACGATTCTTCAAGCAGAGGGCACTGTTGTGTAGATCAGGAACCGAGGATCCCAGATCTAGTCTTGGGTCTTTTTTTATCATCAAAGTGACCATAGTGGTCCATGAGAGTTTTTCAGTGGTAGGTTCTAGCAAAGGTGGCTCCGGCAGGCAGCGGTACAGCGGAGGCTCAGGGGTAGCACAACGGTGTGATGCTGGGCGTAGCAACATGACGCTGGGCATGGTGGCATGGCAGTTAGGTGCAGAGACGTTCAAAAGATGTGGTTGGTGTGGTGCGTTGGTGTCAGCATGGCTAGGAGTCAGCGGAGGCCCTACTGAGCAAGCTGGACTCGCCGATCTGGTTGGTTCAGACTGGGGTTTTTATTAAAAACCTTGTATATCTCAAAGAAAGGGTTTGTTTCATGTGTTGTCGGTGACCATGTGACCTTTTCTTCAAGGTGGATCTTTTGAGGCCAATTTTGGAACATTATTGTTTCGGGCTTAAAATTTGGTGGTACGAAACATCCATTTTTATTAATTATTATTATTATTATTATTCGAGAAAATTACATCAGACCATACATTTGTATACAACGTTTGATTGACGTACCGTCAGAGTCAATGTGACCTTAGAGTTTAGGTGGAATTTTCAAGACTAGTTTCAATAACTTAAACTAGATTTTGGGGTATGGACCCATGATCCCCATTTTGTGCATTTGCGGTGAAATGTTACTTTTTCATCGAGTGTCTATTTTGGACAAATGAATAGTCGGTCCCATGTCTTTTTCTGAGGGGATCGCAAATGTTCAACCTGATTTATGGGTTTTAGGAACAAGAGGTGGGATCCACAAGGCACTTTTTGTGTACAGTGCGGTGGAATATATTTTTTTCACCAAGAGTCCATTTCAAATGAGTGAATAGTAAATACTATGTGTTTTTCTAAAAGGGTCACAAAGGAGTGGTTTGTTTGGTTATTTTGGGTTATTTTCAAGAGGAATGTATGTATAATGATAGTTTCACCCATAAGATTAGTAACAAGCGACGTGCGCTCATTATCCTTTTAGCTAGAGGTTCCATATACTCTGGGAGTACACTGGAATGCATTGTGGGTACTAGTTCACAGTTTAGTACCTAATTATGGCTAGGTATGATGCAAGATGATGAGGCGAGGTCACACATAATGTGGGACCCACATGTGTCATGTACCACTTTAAAAATATTCTATCTCTCGCATATCTTTATTTTGGAATCGTATTTTGGCATGCGTGTATCCAATATAGAATTTTTCCACATAGAACATGATGGTTCCCTCTATAGTGGTCAGTAGGATATGAGGTGAGATGTTCCGGGTGTGAAGCCTATCTTGGGTGGCACCCAATGACTATAGTGGTTCTTTTTTAAGAGGTACCATCCTGTTGGGATGGCCAGTGTTCCTGAACATTCTTCAAGAGGAACCATCTAGTAGGGATGGCCAGAGTAGTTTCGAGATTACCTCCAGCTATGCTGTCCAATGATCCCCAATGGTAGTTCCGATTAGAACCCTCCAGCTGGGTTGGGGATGGGTCCTTGATGACACTAGAGTGGAACACTCCAGTTAGGATGGCCATGGGTCCTATATATTTTCGGAGTAGAACCCTCCATCCAGGATGGGGATGGGTCCTTGAAGACACTATAGTGGAACCCTCCAGCCGTGTTGGGCATGGGTCCTTAATATTTTCTGACTAGAACCCTCCAGTCGGGTTGGGGATGGGTCAACGATGGAACTAGAGTGGAACACTATAGCCAGGCTGGGCATGGGTACTTGACCTTGAGACATGATATCTCGACTGTGCGGAATAGTGATGAGCTGTACTTTGATATACCTTTGGAATCTCAAGGAAGATGGGCACTTTCCCCACCAATACATGTCCTCATGATGTGACATAAAACCATGTCTGTGAGACAGACCTTCCCAAAGTGGATAGTATCAATGTGTAGTTATTGATCCCATTTGGCTTGCATTTTAGGGAAGATGTGTGGGATTATGGGCATCAAAGGTGGTTACTTCTCAAACTATTGGATGCTCTTTTCCTAGGATGAACTCGTGAGATGGAGATCCCCTTACTCTCTTTTTTTGGGATTCTTTGACTGAGCATATCTATGTATCCTATTTTCAGTACCCACTTCGTGGTTTTTGGTTACTCTCCATACATGAGAGGTAAAGACATGTGGGGTATGCCATCTGTATTCCATGTCAAGCTTATCGTTATTTGATGAGTCTACTCTCCTACCATAGGCATCGAAGACTCAATGATAAGTTCATCTTCTCACCATTTCTAGATCATTATGCTCTGGATGAGTTTACTTAACTCTCTTGTGGGTTTTATTGGCACTCTTTTACTATACCTTGTTCTATATAATGCTTCCCTCTTCAGTACCTCTATTGTTTCTCCCTTGATCTTTCAGGAAATCCTATGAGTATTTTTATACTCACCCCTACTTGGGATTTTCCTGCACTTGGTGTACCCTAGAATATGAAATAAAGATTGATCATGACTTCAGATGAGCTAGGGATATAGAGTGCTTGGACTGTATGCAGCGGTCGTGAATTGGGATTTAGGAGCGGGGATCTCACAACTATTTTACTCTTCCACCTGTTGTCGAGTTATGACACTTTTCTAGTTTGGTATGTATCTTGCCCCTTTTTCGGCTTAATTTTTTGTACTTGTACTGTTTATAGGTCAATTTATATTTGTGGTTTGTATATATATATATATATCAATGATGTATATTTTTTTCCTTTCCCTCTACATTTTTTTCATTGAGTTGGTTGCATGTGTGTGTACATGTATATAGGAAAAGGCCTCCCTGAGTTTGTTCTGACTCCAGCACTAGTCGCTAACACCTGGCCTATGGAGGCAGACTTGGGGTTTTTGTGGTTCAAGCCCCAAGATGGTTCAGGTCATGAAAAATTGGTATCAGAGGTGGTTTGACCCTTGGTATGTTGTTCATAAATTTCCCTAAAAAGGTATTAGTTGGGTTTTGGGAAACAGTGCCAATGTGTGTTGAGAGCAGCTCTCAGGCTAGGGAGTCTAGTGATGGTGCGTTGGCCAACATATCCATTCACCAGGACCCTGATTACCTACTTGTCAACTCAGCATGATGAGACATTTGTTGTAGGGAACTTTGGTACATGCATCGTATAGGATTGAGTCTTTGACTGTCCTTCTTGAGTTAGATCCCAATAGTTGTTGATATATATATATATATATAATTATGTATATATGTATGTATATGTATATATATATATACACTCATTTGACTGTGGTACTCCTTGATCGGATTTAGGAGGCCTCTATGATGACATCCATCCAGGATACTAGTTATGGTTCGTGATGACGACCCTATGAGTGATAAGGACTCAGTTTATAGTCCATCATGCAATCCCCTTCATCCATTTGGGCCGGTAGAAGCACCTTCACCTGTTGAGTAGTAGTTAGTCCCTACAGATCAGGATTAGGATGTTCGTAGGTTGAGAGAACCTCATGATTTCTATAAATAGTGACCTTTGAGGTTCCATGGTAAGCCATACCCTCATAAAGTAGAGGTTTGGATAGAGTTTGTGGTCCACCTCTTCAGGCTTGTGTAAACATTGGTAGATTAGAAGGTGGCTTTAGTATCCAGCCTTTTACCATGGAGAAGCTTTGCATTGGTAGAGATGGGTTACTCAGATGCATGATGAGTTGGTACTCTCATGGGATGATTTCCAGGATCTATTTCGTGAGGAGTAATTCCCCTTCTACGTATGCTTCATCCGGTTTTAGCTGCTATTAGAGCTTTAGTGAGGAGGGATGAGGGTGGTTGAGTATGTGACTAGGTTTGTAGACATTACTCAGTACACTTTGGATGTGATCCATGATGGTAACTTTTTATCCCAGAAGTTTGAGAGGGGTCTTTTTAGATATATTTATGACATAGTATTTCCCTTTTTCATCCCCACATTTTTCGAGGTTCACGATTGAGCACTAGTGACAGAGAACTTCTATTAGGGGGAATTATTTGGCCAGTTTTGGCAATGAGTGCAACAAATTTGGGAAGTCTCCGCAACAAGCAGATATTAGTTGGTAGGATCTCTATCTAGGATTCCTCCACATGATAAGACTCTAAAACATGGTCAAGGATAACATAGAGAATCGGGATATCCCAGGGAAGGACAGTTCTATTCTTGTGATGGTTGAGGTCACATGGAATGAGACTACCCGACCAAATGTTCTGAGCATTCCAATAAGTTGTTAGGTGCACCACTACAGTAGAGGCAGTGCCATGATTAGGAATCTCTAGTGAGGATAGGGTGGTCCCTAGGGAGGTGGTGCTGGAAGAGGAGCAGGAAGAACCATGGTTTGTAGATAACGATTTGAGGTCCTTCCACTACCACTGGGCGGCCCATGTCAGGCTCAAGGAGCTGGTAGTTGGGGACCTAGGAAGCTTCATGCTTTAGATATCTACAATCTTGTTGGTCTTGAGAAGATAATAGGTATGCTTTGTGCCTCTTCTACCTTTTTTTGGTTGAACTTGTTATACACTGTGTGAGGTACTCTTTCCTCCCTACTTATTGTTATAGGTTTTACCAGGGTGACACAGGGTGGCGGTGTAACCCTATGTCGGTGTTGTTCAACATAGATTTTAATGCATGATGAAGAGGAATCCTTCCCCCAACAAGATTCATTTTTTTTATGTGTGAAAAATCATGGGGGAGAGTTAGTGCCACCCAAATTAGATAGTATCGAGGTGTGGTGGATGAATTCCTTTGACTTGTGTGTTCAGGGCGGAGTTGTGTAGTGGAGTATTAGATCAGGTCCTGGCTTTTCTACTGATGTTTTACTACTTGACCTCATTTTTCTTGTGATTCCACTAGTGTTGAGTCAATAAGGTTTTCCTTATGACTTTTCCATTCATTCACACTTGGGGGAGATTGTTAAGTCAACAATGTTTCCTTATGACTTTACCATTCCTTCTTGTTTTGAAAATCACAAACACCTTATCTCAAGGCAAATCTCTTTTTACCCTTTGTTTTACTTCTATAAGGAAAATTTTCATTCCCCAAAGAAATTTATCCTTACCATGTTTTTCATTATTCATTATATTTTCTAAGTGTAAAATTCAGTTTCAAGTATAAAACCTCAAAATCATATAATACTTATATAAAGAGAATTCTATTTTTTGGATCCGAATTCAGACTCCGAGTTCTATGAATTTAGACTCTGAACTCTTATAATTTCTGACTTCTAGTTATCTGAATTCAGAGTCTGAATTTTTCTAAGTTCTGACTCTGAATTCTTTGAATTCAGACTCTGAACTCTTATGAGTTTTGACTCCGAGTTCTTTGAATTATGACTCCGAACTTTGTAAGTTTACACTTCGAATTATCATGAACTCTAACTCCGAACTTTGTAGGTTCAGACTCCGAATTCTCATGAATTATAACTCCGAACATTGTGAGTTCAGACTCTGAATTCTCATGAACTCTGACTCCAAACTCTATAAGTTTAGGTTCCAAATTCTTGTAAATCCAGATTCCAAATTTCCTTGAAATTCTGACTTCGGAATTCAATATAGTTCAGGTTACAAATTCTATAGAAAACTAAATTCGAATATCCTTGTATTATAAACTCCGAATTCATTTTTGGTTAGACTCTGAAATTTTTTATTTTCTTACATTCTGAATATTTTATTTTGTTTATGTAACCATGTTTTTGCTTACACTTGTTTTTTCTTATAAAACAATTTCATGCATCCGGTTACTAACCAATTGTTGTTTGAGTGACACATGCATAGGTCCCTCTGAAATTCAAATAAAAATATGACCATTGGATGAGGGAGCTGACCATTGAAGTCATGCCTATAAATAGGAGATCATTTAAAAGAGCTCATAACTTTGATGATCAGTTCTATGAATCTTGAGATTACATGTTGTTGAAGTGATTTCTGGAGAGAGACTCTCATGCTTAGTGCGTACTGAACTTCTTTTTTAGAATTGATTCGTGAGACTCTGATTGTTGTTGTATACAATCGAGGGATTTTGGGGATAGGAAGACAGAGGTGCTGACTACCTTAAAGTTCGAGGACCTCCTTGCTGAGGAAGACAAAGGTTCCGACTACCTTGAATTTGAGGGCATGTGGGGATAGAAATATAGGCTCTGATCTTCATATCGAGGGCTTACCCTGGTGTGGGTAAGATAGACTTTCTTGAAAGTATAAATCAAGGGACCTTCATCCAAGGTTATTGGATACCCTTCTCTTTGGGTTAAAAGATTTATTACTTGTTACTTGTTTTGTTACAATTTTTCTGCTACATTTGTATTGTTGAGGAAAGTATAACTATCTTACAATTCCTTATACTTGTACTCTGATTTAGTATTATTCTATACGCTTTGAGGTAGAATCTTTATCTTTGTAAACTTTCATTAAGTTTCATTTTTGGGAAAATATTTTTTGGAACCACTTTCTCGGAGTCATATTTCTAGAATCCAGTGAGTGTGTAGAACTAGAGATTTTTGAATTACCTTGTTAAACAATATTAAGGTTTCTAAATAACTTTAAAAGTTCATAAAGAATTTTTAGAGTATACCATTCACCCCCCACCCCACCCTTCTGTATTTTGAGCATCATTAGATACTACAGTTAGTATATTCATTCATTATTTAAATCCAACAACTAGTGGGTTGTAAGAGTTTCGGTTTTTGGGATTACTCTTCTTTCAAGAGGGGAAAATACACATGGGGTATGCCATGTACTTTTTGTTTCTATCCTCTTGTATTTGGATGAGTTTACTCACCTTCCCTGTTTATTGGTTTCTTTTGTGCTCAATGTCAAGTCTTGATACTACAATTATCAAGTATAGAGTGAGGTGATGAGCACCCCCAAAAAGAACAACACGACTCACTATCTAGTTCTGGCAGTAGTTGTCCTTTCCCTAAGGATGTATAGGTTCTTTCTTCTAGGAGAGCACTTTGTTGTTTTCTCCGGCCACCAGAGTCTCAGATATGTCTTCTCTTAGAGAGACCTGAACCTGAGGTGGTGATGTTGGTTGAACTTCCTATATGACTACGACTTTGAGGTAGTTTATACTATAGAAATAGGCAGCATTGTAATATATTCCCTTAATAGGAAGCCCCAGTCTCACAAAATTCAAGAAGTTTTGGAGCATTTAACTTCCCTATAGATGACCTTGGTAGAGCAAGAGGGTGAAATTTTATTCAGTTGATGGTGTTGAATATTTTACTTCTCGAGTGTGTAAGAGAGTCTTGGTTGTGAGACATCGACTATGATATCTGGGGTGACTCTGATGTCCATAGGCGACACACCATATGGATATTATAAAGGAGGGAATCATGATACCTTGGTCAAGGGACAAACAGTTGTTCTAGTTGTGATGTGGTTGAAGGCTAAACACTGAGTTTTGGTGGGTTGTTGTAACCTATTGAAATAACAAAGTGGAAATAGGATGGAATATCCAAGAACATTGTCATAGGGCTTCCAGGCACAAAGAAGGTCCATGCCACCATCTGAGTGATAGTATACCGATACACAAAGTCGATGCACTTCCTTGTTATCAGGGATCAGAGTTTAGTTTAGTGTTTGGGGATGTTTTATGTATGAGATATTGTTCTCATTCATGGGATACCCTTGACAATTGTCTCTGATATTGATGCACATTTTATGTCATTATTGTAGAATGGCCTGAAGAAGGAACTTGGGACCCAGTTGTGGATGAGTACGACCCTTTTTACACCAAGTATGATGGAAAGACCGAGTGCACAATCCAGTGTTGGAAGATATGTTGAGGGCATGTGTTTTTATTGTTTGGTTGAGGAGACAAGAAATTCCCTGAGTTTCTTCATGTCATTCGATATTGTGCAGAGGCTGGAAAGGTTCCATACCACCTTACCTGACCCCTAAGCTAGAGAGGTTTCACGACATTTTTTATGTTTTATAGATGAGGAGATGTGTGCGTGTTTTTTTCACATGTCATTGGCATAAGAAAACCTTACAAGGATGGATCATCCCCTTGGTTCGCATGTTGTGGCATCATAGAAATGTGTAGGAGAGATTCCCTAGGAACGGGAGATCCAAGAGTGGTCTTAGTACCCGATTTGTTTTCCCTAGTGTTTCTTTTCGGGGATAAAAAGTGTGAAGGAGTGAATGATGTAGAGACCTGGATTTCACCCCATAAGACTTTGGAAAAAATTTACATATATTTCCAGATCTAGGCATTCAGACAGCGTGAAATTTTGAGGCCCTATGTGCCTGGAATAAATTTTATAAAAATATGAAGTATTTTTTATACTATTAACATAATAGAATTGGGATATCTCTTAAATGCATGATCAAATCAGAAATCTAAGACCACTGTTGGGTCTAGAAGGTGGTGTTTACCTTAGGTATGACATAAAATATGTCATCACGGGATTTTAAGACTCCTCGCTCATTAGTAGTATGTTAAATGGATGAATTAATTTATTAATCCATTCATTTAATATCTCAAACCCAAATAACTCTAAAAAAAGCAACTTAGATCAGAAATCCAAGTCCATGGTTGAGTTTGGAGTGTGTCATTTACCCTAGGTGGGACATGACTTTTGTCAGAGCAGGACTTCTGTAGAAAATGTCATAAAGGGAATTTCTGTAAAATAATAATTGAATTAAAATTATTTTATCTCGAATGAAGAGTAAAATAACTACTAAATGAGGACTCGTATTGGAAATCTGAGACTGTCATTGAATCTATAATGGGGTGTTTTGCCTAGGCATGACATAATGTGAGTGGGAGTAGAAGTTTCAGATTTTGTAACCACTGAGAGTTTCCTCAAAATAGGAGTTTTGAGAAATGATTTAGAGTTAACTCATTTCTCTCATGGATGGTGGAGCTCTGACCGACTGTGATTCAATGTCAAAACTTCATCAAATCATGACAAAAATGAGGGCTCTAGTTGATTAGAGCACAACAGACACAAAGACGAATCCAAATCGAGGTAAGATTTCTATTTAGTATTCTACACCCCCCCCCCAATTGAATACTTTATTGTCACTTTTTATTTTGGTTGAAATTCACTACTTTCGAATCTTTTTTGATGTCATAACAGACAACGATCATTGTCTATTTTGATTCAGGATTTCCCATTCATAATTTTCTTCATCATTCTTCGACGATAAACTTTTCTCCATGCTCAAACAACCTCCTATCTTGGAGAAAGACCCATGTCTATGAATCTCTTGACCCAAGGAGTCTCGATATAGGCTCATATTTGAGTTTTAGCCACCAGAGGTCCTCCGACAGCGAGCGAAAGATATTCCAACTTTTTTCACCTAGAAACGTTAACGATTCTTCGATCGGAGGCCACTACTATATAGATCAGGTCCCGAGGATACCAGATATAGTCTCATATCTATTTTTCAATCACTGAAGTGATAGTGGTGGTATTTTGATGTTTTCTAGTGGCATGTTCTGGTGAGGACGATTACAGTAGGTGGCGGTTGGGCTCGGTGGCAAGCGTCGGCACGGGTGCTATTACTGAAAAAGAACGAGTGGCACAGTGGTGTGGCGATGGGCATAGTGGTGCAGAAATCAGGTGTGACGGAGTTCAATGTGGTGTGCAGGGTGGCGACATAGCTGGGAGTCAAAGGCGTGCCATCTAAGCAAGTCGGACGGACCAGTCTGGGCCAGGCCTGTTGGTTCGGACTTGTGGTTTTATTAAAAACCTTGTATCTCTCAAACTGAGGGTTTGTTTCATGGGTCGTATGCGGCCACACAACCCTTGCTTTGAGGAAGGTTTTTAGGCCACTTTCAGTACTTTTTTGTTTTGGGATTTATGTTTGGTGTTATGACATGCCCATTTTTAATAATAATAATATAATTATTATTATTCGAGAAACATGCATCGGACCATACGTTTTCATACAATGTATGAATGACACATTGTCAGAGGCGATGTGACACTAGATTTGAGGTAGACATTTCAAGACATGTTTCGGGTGATTCAACCAAATTTTGGAGTGCAAACCCCATGAGCCTGGTTTTGGGCATTTATGGTGAAATGACACTTTTTCACCGGGTGTCTATTTTGGACAAATGAATATCTGATCCCTTGTGTTTTTCTAAGGGGATCACAACGGTTCAATCCAATTGATGTGTTCCGGGATCAACTCATGGGGTCCATGGGGCACTGTTGGTGCATAGTGTGGTGGAATTCAGTTTCTTCACCATGAGTCTATTTCGTAAAAATTAATAGTCGATCATGTTCATTTTTTACAAGGATCACAACAGTGTGATCTGGTTCATTATATGGGGCTGTTTTCAAGATTCATGTCAACATAACGATAGTTTCTCCCTTCGTATCTTTAACGTGAGATGTGCACTGATCATCCTTTTGGCTAGAGGTTCCATGTACTCTTGGAATACACTGGCATGCCTTGTGGGTACTAGTTCATAATTTAGTACCTGTGTATGGATAGGTACACATCCAGATGATGAGGTGGGGTCACACATCGTGTGGTCACCACACGTGTCATGTTCCACTTTACGAATCTTCTATCTCTCGCATATATTTATTTTGTACTTGTATTTTGGAATTCGTGTAGCCTATCCTGAGTGTTTTCTCATGTTGAATTTGATGGTTCCCTTTATAGTGTCTTACGAGTTATGATGTGAGATGTTTCTAGAGTGATGCCTATACAGGGCGGCACCTGATGACTGTAGTGGTGCTTTTCTGAGAGGTACCATCCAACAGGGATGACCAGTGTTCCTCGATGTTCATTGTGAGGTACTATCCAATAGAGATGGATAAATAAGTTTTGGGTTTACCTATAGTTGAGTTATGTACTGATAATCTATGGTAGCTCTGAGTAGAACCCTCCAACAGTGCTGGGGATGGGTCCTCAATGACACTAGAGTGGAACCCTCCAGTCTGGTTGGGCATGGGTCCTCAATATTTTCTAAGTAGAACCCTCCAGCTAGACTGGGGATGGGTCCCTGATGACACTATAGTTTAATCCTTGAACTGGGTTAGACATGGTTCCTTGTTCTTTTCTGAGAAGAACCCCCCATCTAGTTTGGGGATGGGTCATCGATGGCACTTGAGTGGAACCCTCCAACCGGGATGGACATGGGTCCTCAACTTTGAGACATGATCTCTTGATTGTGTGGCATAGTGGTAAGATGTTATTTGTTGTAACTTTGGACACTCAAGGAAGAGGGTCACTTTTCCCACCAATACATGTCCTTGTGATGTGACCTAAAAACATGTGAGTGAGATATACCCACCCAAATAAGATAGTATCAAGGTGCGGTGAATGAGATCTTCTGACTTGCAGTTCAAGGAAGATGAGTGGGATGTTGGGCATTTATAGTGGTTACTTCTAGAACTGGTGGCTACTCTTTTCTTGGTATGATCCTGTGAGATGAAGATCCCATGAATCTCTTTTATTGGGATTCTTTGACTAGGTATATCTATGAATCCTTTTTTCAGTACCCACTCCTTGGGTTTTGGTTACATTCCTTTCAGAAGAGGCGAAGACACAAGGGGTATGTCATGTTCTTTTCGTGTCTATATTCTCATAGTTGGATGAATCTACACTCCTACTGTAGGTAGTGAAGACTCGATGGGAATTTCATATTCTCACCATTTCTATATCTTTATGCTTTGGATGAGTTTACTTCACTCTCATGTGGGGTTGATATGTACTATTTTATTGTACCTTGTTTTATCTACTACTTCTTTCTTCAATACCTCTATTTATAATACCTTGACCCTTCGAGGCATCCTACTGTGTATTTTTATACTCTCCCCTATTTTTGGATTTTCCCACACTTTGTGTGCCCCTGTAGATGACAGACAGGTTGATCGTGGCTTCAGAGGAACTAAGGATGCAGAGTGCTTGGACCTAGTGTGGTGGTCATGACTTGGGATTCAGGAGCAGCAATCTCCCAGTTGTTTTACTTTTCCACCTATTTCTAGGTTTTAGAAATGTTCTAGTTGGGCATTTATATTCCCCCCTTTTCCTTTCTTCTTACTTTTCTGTACTTGTACTACTTATACATCGATGCATATTTGTGGTTTGTATATATATATATATCAGTGTTGTATCTTATTTTCCTTTCCCTATACACTTTTTCATTGAGTTGGCTGGATGTGTGTGTGTGCATGTACTTAAAGAAAGGCCTCCCCATGTTTTTTATTCCTTCGGTATTGGTCTCCAGCCCCTAACCTATGGAGGCGGGCTTGGGGTAGTTATCGCTCGAGCCTTTGCATAGGTCGGGTCGTGACTTGTTTGATGATATGACTATCATTTATGATATTGTGAGAGGATTCAGATGATATGATTTCCATTGGAATTATAGTGAGATTATCTAGATAATACACTTTTTTGGTGATATGGAGATATGATTTTGATGATATAGAATGGAATTATATTCTCATTCACAATATTTATTTATCAAGAGTGGGGAACTCTTTTCAAAATTTCGTTGATATTATATATGGATTTGGATTTATTATAGTCAAGAAGATATTAATTATATATTATATAAACTTATATAAAATTATAACTTTATTTTTAAAAACATGATATTTATATTTATTAATGGTTATATTAATCTAACACGTGATATTTTTATTGATTAGTGGTTATATTAATAAAAAATTTATTGTATTGGTTAGGAGTATATGAAAAAAGTTATGTATACCCATTATGATTTAGGTGATATGTTCAAAAAAATATCATCATGGGATGAAGTTGGTATGGTCACTCACTAGGTGGCTGGTTTAGTACCTAATGACATGATGGTGATTATTTAATTTTTTTTTTATTTGGGTTATTATCATAAGACATCATAAATACACTAATATATTATGGATATGTTTAAGGACAACATTTGTGGTGTCCTATGAATTTTTAGTCACACCTTGCATGAGAACTTTATTGCACATGATGACTTTATAATTAGAGATACTGATATGGTCAAGGGAATTTCAAGTATTGGGTGAGTTTCGTGGATGAATAGTGAAGGAGGTAGGGTTGGTTGGATACTCAGACCCAGTGGTGTATTCATCTCCTTTCCTTTTTTAATTTTTGTATGGTGTTAGATCATGATGATATCATGAGGTGATATTATTATGTATGTTTGACCATGAGTAAATACAATGAGTTTTTATTTTATTATATCATGTAACATATTGATTTTATAGGTCTTTTAGGATTTAATTTACATACTATATTTTTTATTTTGGTTGATAGTTTATCATTGACACTTGCATTGTAATTCATGATCATCTTATTTAGAGGGTATAGTCTCTCCATATTACTGAAATACCCTTTATGATAATCAGTAGTATCTAGCATACAGGGAGTCACACTTGAGTTCATTTATTAACCTAGTTCATTTATTGATTGGGTGATATAGGGAATGGATGTTATAATCTAAATGGAAATATAATTTCTTATAATTATAGATGAAATCATTGAGAAATAATGGTTTTTGTTTCATAATTCTATAGTATTGTGATACACAAAAACTCTAAATTTGAAGTAACATCAATACCATCAGAAGGATGAAAAAGTAAAAAAGCATCTGCCTATGATCTCATCCTCCATTAATAATTTAATTCCATAACCCAAAAAATTCACTCGAGTGTGTATGAAATAGAATTTTAATAATTATTTAAAGTGGTCAATTCAATTTATCAAAACCTTCATATTTTAATCACAATCCAAAAAACCTAATATAAACTATTATAATTCATAATAACCTTTATTTTTTTCAAAAAATAATATATAATTTTCAAAAAAAAAACTAAATAATTACACATATAAAGCATAATACTTAATTAATCCACAATTATTTCAATTTGAGGTTGTTTTTACCTCAATAACTAAATAGTAATTTTCTCTAAGTCAGAATGCCTCAAAATAATTTTTTAAACGGAATTTAATTCTTATATAATTAATATAATTTTAATAAAATCTATAATAATTGATATAAATATTTTTATAAGACCCAATAATCAAAGAAAACAAAATTCAAATATATAAAAGAAGATGAAATGATACAATTTTATGAGAACACTTCTATAAAATTAGTCACTTAGGGCCTTTACCAAAAACAAAAATATGCATAAGGTTAACATCAATATCTTGTATGAAACCTAAATTAAATCCTTCTTTAAATAAAGGGTTCCAGCATGACTTGATGAAATCCTTAAATACTCAAACCTAATTAATAGAAACTATTTATAAAGGAATCTTAGGAAGGAAAATAAGACTAAGAAATAAAGAATTTAATATCATGGAAACACTCAAATGGAATCCTAGCCAAGGAGATAAGTCAGTTTTATGAAGGGAGGAAGAAATAAATAGGAGGAGATAAACTCCCTTTAATAACTCGTGCAACAATCAAACCAAATATTAGGTGGTGTTCCCTTTTAACACTTAAGTCATCATCATCATCATTAATAGTTTCTAATATTATTTGGGGAAAATAATATGAAATTAAAAACACAAACACATCCACACCCCACAAGTGCTTATAGGATTTGGCCTCCACCCCCCCCCCCCCACCCCAAGGTTGACCCACACCCAATTATTCCACTTTATTTAACTAGATGCAAAGGTTTTTCATAATAGGACCCAAATGCAATTATAGATTGACATATGTTCTTTATATTATTATTAAAGTCCTTCCAAATGGTTTTAAGAGATTATCCTATAGTTCCTATAAAATATCCCACAAAATTACTACTATATTACCTAATACAATAACTCTGAAAATTCATCTTCCATGTGGTTTTGAACCCCAATTTACTGGTCATTAGTAATTGTCCCTTAGTTCTTCACCTAGAGGCTAACAAATCATCATCATCGTAATTAATTATAATAATAAAATATAATCAATTAAGTGAAAAATATATTATCCCTTTGTTAAATAAATATATAATATAACACAAAGAAGATATCAAATTATAATTACAAATGAAAAGATAGGAAAATTCCATAAAAAATAACAAAACTTTAAATTAAATCATGAAAGATGTTTCATAACATAAAAATTAATTTTCATAGTCATCAGCCAAATTTGCACCATTCTAGTCAAAATAATCTAAAGCTCTACTATATTGAGTGACCATAGTACATTTCAAGTTGGAGTAGTATTTCTTGTGCCTTGATTTTATTTGAATAAAAGTTTGAAATCCCACAACATCAACCAATAGTTTTTTTCTATTATCATGACAATCATTAAAGTTTAAACCACCATGGGTAATCCCTTTATCTATAATATCAATCTAACTCTCTTAAATCCTATAACATTTAATTTTTTATTAATATACTCCCAAATTATTGAGTAAACTTGAAAAACATTTTATTGTCAATCAGTCCCAAAATAATATATAATAAAAAATGTTTATCAACATGATTACACTATACCTGCTCTGAGACACAAGCATTTATGTTCCACTACTATTGACTGTTCTCCATCCCTTTCCCATGTCTCATATCCACCTATCCCTAATCATATCCCATATACCCAATGAAAAAAAAACCTATTATAGATCCCTATTATAGATTACATAGGATCTCCCTACACTGGAATAGGTCCAAAACCTACTGGTATCCCAACTTATTATTCCCACTCACCATCACCCTACATGGTATTATTCCCTAACAAACATTCCTACATATGTCCAATTTCCACATTTAACCATGCTATAATTTGTAATTATATCCCTTGTGATCTCTATTTAACCATTAGAGAATCAATATTCTTATCTACTATCAGATCAATAGAAGGAATATCCTAATCATTCCCCTTGATTTACCACCACTTCCCTAATGTACCTCACTATGATCTACTCCCTGATCCTCATTAACGGGTCTTCTATTCTAAACATGGTCCTCCCACTTCTTTAACAGCTTCTCATCATTCCATTTCAATGATAATTTCTAGTAAACCTTGTTTTTTGTTATATTTAGTGGTAGAATTTATAATTACACTTCATTGACAATAGAAAAGTGGATGATTTTCATATTCAATCCTCAATAGAATATAATTAGTTTGAATATCATCAGTTGGAGTGGAAACTAACACCATATTTGTTAAACCAATGGCTATTACAACTTCAAAAAGAACCCAAGAAAAATTTCCAAATATAACCTAGACCACTTCAGATCCCATCTTAATTAGTATTCTATTTAAAGATTAAATTTCATGTATTATTATTAGATTCCAATAAACCAAAATTTTACAATAGATCTTAACCGAAACATGGGAAAGTATAATTTTGACTTCAAATGGATTAAAATAATATTTACATTCCAAAATATGAGGAAATATGGATTTAAAGGAGGCACAACCAAACCCCCAATATCTCCTCTTAAAATCTGTTCAAGGGAAAATTCTATAATAAAAGTCCTGGCCAATTGGAAAATCCCAAAATAAAATAGAGTTTATTAACCAAAAAATCATGCTTCTATAAATTTTTCTCCTTTGTTAGAGAAACACGTTCAGGGATGGAATAGTTACACATATCAAATTTTTCATTAACCACCACTTAATTAATAACCACGTGAGTTAAACTTTTTTTTCTTAACAATGCATTCTACACATATATACCTATAAAAACATAAAATCCAAAAATATTACAATTTATAATATCTTACATCACTATCGCCGTAAAACATTTTTTTCCCATTTTCTAAAGGCCAGTTTAAGGGATTTCGGTACCCACTACAGGACTTCACCACTTCCTATTCACCACTTCAAACCATCTACTTCAACAAAAAAATTAAAATTTCAAATTCCCAAAACAGAAATCATGAGACTCCTCAAGCCGCGCACCAACCCTAGTATCATGCACCTGTCCGCTCACCTGTCCACATCAACCATCGAATCACGTCTCGATCTGGACTCCTTCTCCACGCACCACCATTCACAGTAGTACGTCGGTGGAATCATCCGTCGTTGTCGTCGCTGAAGCATGATCTCTTCATCAAACGCTCAGATGAGCTTCACCATCATCTGTCGTCACCACCTTGATATCATGTGTGAATTATTTCCTTTTAGATGGTTATTTCCCAAAAAATAATAAGAGGAGGTGTAATACTAACCATGAGAAGTTACTCAACTTTCTAAATCATTTTGTGTGGGAATGATATGATCAAAACCAAATCTCCATTAGGGAGAACTGAAATATCTGATGTTATGATCATCATCTCCCCCAATTCATAATAATAATAATTATTGTTATTATTATTTTTATTAAAACTTATATATATGGTAGAATTGGTTGGGTAGACAATAAAAATCACTAATTCATGCTCTGAAAAAGTGTTGTAATTACCTACCGCTGATTTGAGTCATCATTAGCTTGACTCACCGCTAACTTCAGTCACTTCTAGCTTAACTCTCCACCAGAATGTCTCACCATTCAAAAGACTCACCACCACTATTTTGTTCATTTAGAATTAAATATTTTAATTGATACATTATATAATTTAATGTAGAAACTTATTTTAATGATTGATCTTAGTTGATTTGCAGAAATGAATTGGAGTTCATATCAGACATGCATTATGAGGAGTAGAGGATCTGGATGATTATTTTTATTGGCGCTACTTTTAAAATATGAGATAGATTCTCTTGTGCATAGAAAGAAAAAACAAGTGATAGAAATTGACACACACATACATAGAGAGATAAACACACACATGAAATGTGAGCTAAGAACACATTGAAGAACATGAAGAGTGACACATGTTGAGATCTCACATGTTGTATCTAGCCTTCACATGACTATGAAAGAGTTGATATTATACAAAAAAAAGAGATTATGACACTATATTCTATGGAAAGTTTTATAAACTCTACTCGAACTACCACTCAATCTATATTCAATGAGTCAAAATATTCAGAGCATATCAGACAAAGAAACAAAATATGTCTACTTATTTTCATTTGATTATTATATTTATTTTATTTAAATTATGTGTAATGTGCATATATTATATTTCATAACAGAAACACTATGTTCTACTCCTTATCTGGAAGATACATGATATCTCCTCAAATTTTATTTAATCCTATTTTCCCATGGTGTTGTGGAATAGGTCACGATGTGGCCTTCAATTGTTTATTCCCACTAGTTTTGTGGAATAGGTCATTACATGGCCTAGACAACATTTATTTTGTATACTCAATCCAAGTTGTGGTTCGTAGATTATTTTTATATAAAATTATTGTCATCGGGTGATTTCCATGTTGAGAGGATTAAGTCTCAGCATGAGACTGAACCTCTTGTATTCATTTCCATTGTGTATTTTGTTTGTTTTATTTCTAATCTTTAAAACTGAATTTTTTAAATTGTAATCAAAAACACTAATTTTATTTTTAATCTTAATTTGTTTTTATATAATATTTTAATTTATTTAATCTATTTGAAATTTTAAATTTGTTTTCATGATTGTTTAACTATAGCTAATAAATTTTTGAGAAATAATTTGAAATATTAAAACTTATATTGATATGGAATTACTGAAGACTAATATATTTTTATTTAATTGGGGTATATTATTTAAACATTTATTTAGAAAAAAAAATACTAGTTACTCAATTAAACCCCCCTCTTGAGATACTCACTCTGAAAAAAAATATAGTATGAGTGGTCTTCTCAAAATATTTTCAACTATAATTTATGTTTTTTTAATCTTAAATTTATGTTAGTTCTAAATTTAATTCTCTAAATGGATAATAGAAAAGAATATTATGCTACTAACATATCTTCTTTCTTTAATGGAAATAATTATGATTAGTAAAAAATAAAGATGAAAATGGATATTTAGAGTATGGGTTTTGAAATTTTAACTATTATAGAGGATAAGTATGAGTTACCTAAGTTTTCTAGGAATACTTGGGATTATGATACTAATAATTATTAAAATCATAATTAAAAATCTATGAATTATATTTACTATTATTTAGAAGATAAATAATTCAATATAATATCTCCTTGTAAAACTGCCTATGAAATTTGGGATACTTTATCTGTTTCACATGAAGGAAAAACAAATGCTAAGGAGATGAGATTTTATAAATATACAGTAAATTATAATTCATTCAAATTGAAACCCAATGAGTTAATCTATAATATGTATCTCAAGATCAATGATATGGTCAAAACCCTGAGGTCCCTAGGAAATCATGTATCTAATAAAGATTAAATCATGAGACATTTAATATTCCTTCTAGATACATGGAGAGGTACATCAGTGTCAATCATGGAATCCTATTTTATTAGTAAACTTCTAGTTAAGGAAATTATTTAGAAGATTATGATGTATGAGTATGAACTTAAATTCAACCGTGAAGATGTTGATGAACCCAAAATAACTTCAGTAGCTTCTGGGTCTACTATATGCAAACAAAAAAAATTAAAAAGGAAAAGATGCAAGTTGACAGTTCTAGTGACAATGAGTCACCGTCAGATAATAATGAGGAGATGGCCAATCATTCCAGAATATTTAATAAGTTCTATGAGAGGAAGAATATTTTTAGGTGTCTAGGTTATAAAGGAAAGTTTGATAGAAAAATAAATTGGTAAAAGGATTTTAAAAAATATGACAACTCAAATGAGATTACATGTTATGAGTACAAGAGAAAAGAATAAATTAAGGTAGACTGTACAAAGTTGAAATACAATAAGAAGTATGAGGAAAAAGATAAGAAATAAAATAAATATATAAAAGTTATTTGGAGTTCCTCTGAGTATAATTCCAGCAACTCTGACTCACCTCGTGAAGAGAAGTTTGATAGCGCCAGTAAGTTCTTCTTGACAAATGTTTTTGAGGTGCATATTGTATCATCTATACATAAATCCAATCACTCTGAAAATGATGATATGTCTAAATAATAAATTTTTTTAGTATTGTAACATGATTCAGGATACATTTCATTATCTTAAATAAAAATATAAAATTCTGAAGAAACATCATGCTTTTTTTCTAATATTAAGTCTGATATTGTTGTAGAGAAAGAGAATAATTCTCAATTGTTAAAGAAAAATACTGAACTAAAACTTTCAAATTAGAAACTTAATAAATACTTATAATTATTGAATAATAAAAGAGAAACAATTTCAGAGATTTTAGGAAAATAGATTTCTAAAAAGTAAATTATCGGTCTAGGATACCAGTCTGGACAAAGAAAAATAGTTAAGATCATGTTGGTATCTAATTCTAAATATGAAATCATTACTTCTAGTTATTATTCTATATGTACTAACAATGTTTTTATTTAAAAATTCTTAAAATATTATTATACTAAACCCATTAAGAAAATATGGGTTCTTCGATCTTTAATTTATAATTCATTTGGAACAAAGCAAATCTTGGTACCAAAGTTATTCTTGGTATAAACATGTTTTTTAGGAAATATTCTTGTAGTGATCATATAGAAATATATAGTACTTGGACTATTGATGTTCTAGGAATATGTTGAGAGTATAATCTATCATTAAGAACCTCATAATGATTGGTGGTGGTCATGTCACCTTTGGAAACAATGCTAAAGGGAATATCATCATCCTTGTTCAAATTGGTAACACAAATTCTATTTTAATTTTGAAATTTCTTTTTGATGATGTCTTAAAATATATATTTCTTAGAATCATATATTTATGTGATGAGGGTTTTCATGTAATGTTTGAAAAAAATTCATGGTATGTTTTTAATTATAAATATGATTTAGTATTTACTACTTTAAAGAATGAGTATTTTTATGTTTTTAATATTGATTCAATAATTTCTCAAAACTTTTCTTTCATGATTTCCTTTACTAAATATTAGATTGTTATTGGAGACTAGGGATTTTTAACATTCACTCACTTGGAAAGCTAACTAGGAATGGTTTAGTTAATGATCTACTGAAACTTGAGTTCCAAAATGATAAATTATGTAACTACTGTCAAAAAGTGATGAAATAAAAGATTTTTTTAAAATAAATAAATAAGTTTAAAATTCTCAACCTATAGAGTTGGTTCCTATGTATTTATATGGATAATACAGATTTTTTATTTTAAATGGGAATCATTATGTTTATTTACTTGTAGATGACTTTTCATGGTATACATGGATATTATTTTTAGCTCACAAAAGTGATTTTTGATCCTAATTTACCAAGAATGATAAATCTTTAGAAAACATTAGTGGACTTAGAATTAATACCTTAATAAGTGACAATGGATGTGAGTTTGAAAATAAATATTTTGAATCCTTTTGTTCACAAAATGTATGTAGTCATAAATTCTCTACTTTTAGTACCCCTCAACAGAATGGAGTTATAGGAATAAAAAAATAGAAAACTTTAAGAGATATCCCAGACAATTCATAATGAATATGACTTATATATAAACTTTTAGTAAGACTCTGTGAACAAAACCTACTGTATAATCAATCAAGTTATAATTATAACTATCATGAAGAATACCCCTTATGAGATTTGGAATAGTAGTAAGAATAATGTTAATTAATTTAATGTTTTTGGTTGCAAAGACTTTTTTATTTACACTTAGCATAATATTGATAAGTTTTCTTCAAAAATTGATAAAGGAATTTTTCTAAATTATTCCACTTCTAGTAAATCTTATAGAGTTTTTAACAAAATATCCAATAATTTGGAAGAGTCAATTTTTATAAAATTGTAATGAGATAGATCCAAATGATCCTCACACATCTTTAGAAAATATTAAGGCTGGTTTTTCTACTTTGAATATAAATTCCAATCCTTCTAATTCTTCTAGAAAAAAATTATAAAAATCTTCTTGTTCTGAGGAACTTCACGAATGTGAATCCGGACCTGTAGAGAATTTTGAGGTTACCATCCCCTCTTTTTATAGTGTTTTTGGGACCCTTAAGTACCATCCTTTAGATGTTGTAGTTGGAGAAGTAGATATAGGTATACATACTAGATAATTTCTAATAAATCAGGTTGAACATCTATCTTTCTTGTAAAATATTGAACCAAATAACATTTATGATACAATTAAGGATGAAATCTAGGTAATGGATATGAAATAATAAATCAATAAATTTGAAAGAAATAAAGTATGGGAACTTGTTGATATACCCAAAGAAACCTTAACTATAGGCACTAAATGGGTGTTTAGAAATAGTGTTGATAAATCTAGTACTATAGTAAGAAATAAGTCTATAATAGTTGAATAAGGGAAAAATAAAGAATAAATAATAGATTATAAAGATACCTTTTCACCTATATCCATACTTGAAGCCATTAGAATATTTCTTTTCTATGTATCTCATCTAGATTTCAGACTATATCAAATGTATGTCAATAGTTCATTATTAAATAGGTATATAATTGAGGATGTTTTTTGTTGAATAACCCCATGATATCAAAATCCCCATTTTCCAAATCATGTATTCAAATTATTTAAAGATTTATATGGTTTAAAAAAGCTCCTAGATCTTCTTAGGATAGGCTCAATAATTTTTTTATCTGAAATGGTTTTTAAAATGGTATAGTTGATCCTACATCTTTTATCAAAATAATTTCAATATAAGTTTTAGTTGTTCAAAATTATGTAGTTGATATTATTTTTTGGTCTTCAAAAAACTATTTATTTAAAAAAAATTAAAAATGATGAAAAATGGGTTTGAAATGAGGTTAATGTGTGAATTGAAATTCCTTATTGTTTTTTATATTTTTCAAAATAAAGAAGGAATTTTTAAAAAAAAATTAAATATAAAAAATAACTTTTAAAACACTTTAATTTTGATAGAACTAGTAGTAGCAGTACTTCTATGAGTACCACCTATAGGTTGGATCAAGATAAAGCTTGAAAATCAGTGGATTGAAACATTTATAGAAGTAAGATTAGAAGTATTCTCTACTTAATTTCTTGATGACCTGATATAATGTTTAGTTGATGTATGTGTTCTCCTTTTCAAGAAATTTAAAAAGAGTCACACTTAGTTTCCATAATTGTTTCTTCAAATACCTTAAATATAATTCCAATTTAGGACTATTTTACACAATAGTAAATGTATTTTACTTTTTTAATTATTTGGATTCTGATTTTAGTGGTTGTTTGTTAGATAGAAAAATCACTTATGGAACTCGTCATATTTTGGGAAAGTCTCTAGATTCTTGGTGAAGTGAGAAAAATATTCAATTTCACTATCTATTTTTAAATATGAATACATCTATGAAGGTATCTATTGTGCACAAATGTTTTGGATGAAACATGCATTAATATACTATGAATATCAATTCTGAAATTTCCTAATAAATTTTTGCAATACAAGTGAAATAAATATTTCTATGAATTGTGAATCTCAGTAAGGAACAAAAATTATTTATCTATAAATTCAATTTTTGATATACCATTTGCAAAAAGGTGATATAACTCTTGAAAAAATTGGAACAGAACATCATCTTGATGATATACTCACTAATAAATTGAATTTATAGAGAATGAACTACATAAAAAACGAGTTTGGAATGTTTAACATTGGTTAATATTAAGTTTTTGGGACTCACCATGGTGTTTTACCCGTAGTTACGTTTTAATCACTATTATGTTTTACCCATTGTTGTGTTTTACTCATCATTGGAGCTACTCACCACTATAGTTAATCACTGTTTTATTTTTCACATTGTTATTTCTTCTCATTATTGTGTTTTTCTCATATTTTTTTTATCACCAATGTGTTTTCTCACCATTAGTTTTACCTATCATAGGAAATATTATTCCATTGTTTATTTTTTGTTGTTCACATTTTAATTCACAATTTCTAATAATTATTTAATTATTTAATTTTATTTAATTTATCATTTTTTATTTTTCAATTTATGAATCCCTAAAATTAACAATTTATATAAATTATATTTTTATCTAATTTCAACACACTTCTTTCCTCGCACCTTTCTCTCCTAACCATCAACCTTCCCTCACCTTTGATTAAACATGTCAATTATATCTCCATGGTTATAATGAAACAATATTCAGTGTCTTATCTGGATGATTTTCATCCCACAAAGAAGAATAAAGTAGAGTCTATTCATTCTTCTATATATCCTATAAATCATTTTCTTGAGAATAGGGTTGTTGTACCTGATAAAGAAGTTCAAGAATAATGTTTACGAATAATAAAGTTATCAGTAATGAAATTCATATAAGACCAAATATGGATGGATTGGTTCTCTTTTAATGAGAGATCCTTTAATCCTTGGTTATTTTAATAGTGTTACTAGTTTGTTGATTTTTTTTAAAGAAAATTATTATTGGTTAAGGACTGGGATCAATGGATGAAAAGTAGTATTTTCTCCAAGGTAGTTGGCAAGTTGTTTGAGAGTTCCATATGAAGGAGTTCTGAAATATCATCGAAGGATTATTCCATATTCTAGTGAGACTTTTGTTTATGAAGATTATTTGGAAGAGTTAATAGGATATAGAGTTTTGAAAAGACCTATTGCCTCTGAAATTTTTGGTGAATACAGATTTATTTTCAAGTTCATCCAGTATATGATTTTCCCAATAAAATGATATTTTTCTTCTATAAGGTACCATGGTGTGTACCCGTTGTGTCTAACGAAAAGGGGAGAAAAGATTAATCTATATATATAATGATTCACAAGTTTGAAATAACAAAGAAATATTCGAGGTCCAATTACTTAATCCTACCTAAGTTTCATTCAATTATGCTAGAGGCCAAAGGTATAGTTGATGAAGGTGAAGAATCAGTAGTAGACTATGGAGGCTTCTGCAGCACTATGGTGATCTGTATATGGATAAAAATTATCTATAACCTCTAGAATTTGTAGTGGGTTAACGAAAATGAATGGATTTATGATGAGTTTAACCTAGTTGACCATCCTTTGAGACCGAAAGATCTTGAATATCATGTCTTGGATCCATATGAGATTCTTGAGTATTTTGATAAATAGGGAGAGGAAGATGCTTCCATTGGCAATGTGGTGAAAATTTTCATCTGGATAAATGAAATGATTGGGACCTATCCAAAATTCATATTGATATAATCTATGGTGCTTCTATCCCTCAGAGGGCACTCCTGGTCAGAGAGAAACTCTTGTATGAAAGTAGTGATGAGGAAGAAATCAAATATTCAGGTGAAGATAAGTTCAATAGTTCTTCCAAATATTCTAAGGAAAATGGAAATGGAGATGAAGATGATGATGATGATGATGATGATGATGATGATGATGGTGGTGAAAATTGTGATAAGGATGGAGATCTAAATAGTGATGGAAATTAAAGTGAACATGATAGATATACTAATAGTTCTGATAGATGCATTGTAGATGAGGATATTGAAATACCTCAGTCTCTTTTTTCTTCTCTTGATTTATCTAGTTCTAGATCTGAAGAAATACCTAGCCTTGTTGGTGATGTGGACAGAACTGCAAGAGAATAAAAGGAAGCATCAGTTATGGGGGTAGAAATCCTAAAGTTTGGAAATTTTTCCGTTTGATACTATTTTGGTGGTAATCTTTGTGTTCTTGAAGTTAGTGTTCAGATGAAAGTTGAAGAGACTATTGTTGAATAATAAGTGGATGAGAAGATGAAGGTTGTTATTTTTGTTGATCATTTAGTTTCTGAGTATATGGGATTTGACCCTGTTTTTGTTGAAGTACCAAGTTAAGTACAATGATTCATTGAGGATAATTTTATTTTTCATGATGCAATTGTGTCTATATCTATAAATCCTTTAGTAGTTGATTATATTAGAAAGTATTCTGAATGTTGTGTGGATCCAATATTTAAAGAATGAGATAAGTATTTTGGGTGTCCCCCAAAGGATTGTGGAACTAATATTTGAGAAGAAAAGTATCCTAAGGAATCATTGGGTTATCATATTGATGAAGCTGGTGAGTTTCAAATATTTTATTTTGAGAGAGTTTATTCTCCTACAGTTCCACCTATTTTAGTGGATGTTGTCACAATAAGTGACTTGGAATCCATTTCAGAAATGATGATTTCTTACTTTACTCTGTTGTTAATAAATCAAGTCCCTCAAGTCACTATGTTAAGTGAAAAGGATTCAAGGTATTTTTTGAGCTAGTGATACATAATATTCAACCAAAAACAATGCACCTCTTTCAGGAAGTATAGATTGAAAATAAGAGACTTTACAGTGATTAAGAGTCTATGAAATTTATGTTAGAAGGGATGAAGATTGACTTTACTACTCATATGGGTTCTTTACTTCAAAATTCTGATAATATTAACACATTATCTTCTAGTAATAGTGATCCTCCTCATGTTCTTGATATTGAGATGATCGGATATTATGTGAGAGAAGAGCTTAGAGATGAATGCTCATTTTATGTTTCTAGCAGAGAATTTTAGAATGCCTCTGGTTATTCGAACCTTTAAAGAGAATTTGAATTAGTTAAAGGTAATAATCCTAGTGTTGAAGCCTTTTATGGAAAGAAGGCATACTTCTTTAGTGTAATGAAGAGAGGTGGGAACATCATTATAGATTTATCAATTTTATGAAACTATATCTACATGAGTCTACAACTACTGTAGTGGCTCGAGATTCTATACTTGTTATATCTCACCTAACACCTCTAGAATCTAAACTAGAGTTCTTTAGAGGTGATGTTACCAGAGATCCCAATTCACCTTTTCTAGCATGTTCAAAGCCTTATTCTCTATCTTATAGAGAATATTTTCAACACCTTTGACCAATTATAATCATATAAACTCCTTATCTCACTGGTGTTCCAACAACCATTCTTATATCTCCTTCAGGTTTTGATGTCGAGCCTTCCGCTTTAGGAAAAAAGAAGGACAAATTGCATCCTTATCCCTCATCTCAACTTGAGAAGCATTGATGATTAGACAATTTGTCTTTGATTAGTTTTTTTTTGTAACTTTTTATTGAATCTTTTTGGATTTAATTTCAATGAATTTTATAAATGTAAATTCCCAGATTAGTTTTTTTTGTTTCTTCATATTCTACTTTTATGAAACTCCTATTTTCTGTTAAATTTTTTATAATCCCAAAAGGGGGAGAATAATATAGAATTTTTATTTATATATTAGCATTCATTTAATACTACTGATATTTCCATATATGTGTAAATACATTTCTTTGATACTATATGTTCTTTCCTCTAATACTATTTACCATCTAGTTATTTTTACTACCATGTGTCTATTATTTACCTTTGATTCCATGTTTTATAAAATGTTGTGATTTTTCTTTGATACCATGTGTATAAAATTCCATGATATGTGATTATAAAAAGGGTATATTATTAGAACCGTTGTTTTAATGATCATCAAATCACATTTATTATGATATTAATTAGTTTTATGTGTTATGAAATAATTTTATAATATAAGGAAGGTTGGAAATAAATTTGGATAAGAGTCAGAAAGACTCACCATTGAGGATGAGTCACTTCCAAGGATAACTCACCATTGAGGTTAAGTCACTACTGACAATGAATCACCCTCGGATATGAATCATCGCCAACATAGAATTTTGGAAAAGTACTACAATCACCTACCATAATCTATGTCAAATATGTATCACTAGAAGAGGTTGAGTCATCATTAAACCAGAAATTTGACAAAGTGTTGGAAACACTTACCGTCAAAGATGAGTCATAACCAGAATGAAAAATTAGTTATGTTTTGAGATGACCTACCACCAGAGAATAGTCACCATTGAATATGACCTTCCATTAGAATTAAAATTGTAAAGTGTGTTGCAATTACCTACAATTGAGATGAGTCCCCATTAGATTGACCCACTTCCAGCCTTAGTCACTATTAGATTAACTCACTATGAGACTGTCTCACCATTCAAATGACTCACCACCACTATTTTGTTCATTTTGAATTAAATATATCTAAAAAATATATTATAAAATTTAATTAAAAGACTTATTTTAATTATTATTCTTATTTGTTTTGCAAAGATTCATTAATGTTTGAATCAAATAAGTTGTATGAGGAGAAGAGGATCAAAATTATTCTATTTGATACTATTGTTGTTAAATTATGTATAATAATCCATTATCAGTAAAAATAAAAAAACTATAGAGATAAACACATGCATACATAGAGATATATTCATGAACATGAAAAGTGAGATAAGAAAAAATTAAAGAACATGAAGATTGACACTTACTAAGAGCCCACATGTTGCATCTAGTCTTCACATGAATGTTAAACAATTGATGTTATAGAACAAAATATTTTATGAAAATATGTTCCTCTGTAATTTTCATAAACTAAACTCTAGCTACCATTCAAGATATATTCAAGGAGTCGGAAGCTTCAGAGTATATTAGACAGAGAAACACTACATTTGAACGTATTTTCATTTTCTCTTTCTATTTATTTTAGTAACATTATGAGTAGTGTGTGTATACTTAGTTTTTAATAGACACATAATCTCAAACTCATTATTTGTAAGATACTTTATATCTTCTCAAAATATATTTACTCCTTTTTTCCCATAGTGTTTGGAAGAGGTATTGGTGTGTCTTGTAGTTGTTTATTCCCATGGGTTTTGTAGAAGAGGTCCATGCATAGTCTAGACAAAATTACTGTTTTATACCTGATACAGGTTGTAGATCATAGATTATTTTTATATAATATTTTTGGCAGTAGTTGATTGCCTTGTCTAGAGGATTAAGCCTCATATTAAGATTGAACCTATTTTAATCATTTCATCTGTGTGGTTTGTTTGTTTTATTTGTATGATTTAAAACTAAATTTGTTTTAAACTGTAAAAAACCGACTACATTGATAGTTATTCTTAATTAGTGTTTATATAATATTATGATTTAGTAAATTTATTTCAAAAGACAAATTAGTTTTCATAATTATTTTAACTAATACATAATAAATCTTTGAGAAATATTTTAAAAGATTAAAACTTATATCAATCTGTTTTTTGTCTAACTGAGTTATTTTATTTAATTATGGGATCTTATTTGAACATTTATTTATTAGAAACTTTAATTGGGTACTCAATTCACCAAGACACCCCCCTTGATATACTCACTCCTACTAACATAAAGAATTGTATTTTATTTTTTAGGACACACTAAATATATGGAGAGAATTATAGAAGTAATATTCACTATTTTTTGAATAAACATGAATGATTGTCATCAATATTTGGTAACTGATGTAGAATAAAGATTTTTCAAGGGTTTTTGAATCACCAAATAAATTATTAAATTTAATTACATATCCTATCCTTTAAATAGATAACATTTCTCATGTTATTTTAATTTTTTATATCCTCCAAATATTATGCAAAGAGAAATAAATTTAGTGTCTCCCTTCTCTCTTAGATGTAGGAACACTACCAAACCATATAAAACTCCAGTGTAAATTTTTTCTATTTGTGTGTCTGTGTTCCACTTCAATTTTTTTCAATTCATGTTTATGTTACAAAAAAATTATAAAAAATACATGAATATAAGGAATAGATGATATTTTTCAATGGCTATAAAATTTATAGTGGTCACACATTAACTTATAGTGATTTTTATGATAGTTATTATAGTAATTAGCAGTATGAATCACTAATTCATAGTTAAATTTGGGAAATCCATGAGTCAACACAACAGGAAAATGACCATTTCACTATGGGTTTTTTTGGGAATGGCGGTGGTTTAACCCGACATCATATTATTCTTCGGCGGTTTCAAAAAACAGAAACTGAAGTGTGTGTCAGGATACAACACACGACAGTTTCCTCGATTTAGCGGTGGTTTATGGTAACCATCATAGTTGGTGCATTTAGGGGAGATTTTTATGGATTTAGCAGTGGTTTTTCAGGCGAAACTGATATTTTTTTAGTGGAGGTTATAACCGCCACTAAAAAATATCATTTTCACTTGGAAAACCCACCGCTAAATCCATAAAAACCGCCGCAGAATAATAAAGGAATATGAAATTGTGTAGTGGTGGTTAAATCCGCCACTAAATTATTGTCCGTAGCGGTGGTTTTAACCCCCATAGATATCAAATTACCCTAAAACGTGTCCAAACCCTATTGGTTGATACATGTCCGACCATGGGCATCTTGGGGTCTGTTTTGGGACCCCATGGAGCCACTTGTAAGTGATAATGACACTTTATATTAATTAAGTTAAAGTAAATACAAAAATGACATAAGCATATATCTTTTAGAAAAACAATTTTTACATAGGGTTATATATGTTATATTTTATACTATAAATATTAATTATAAATATAAAATGATTTCATACATAATGGTATTTTATTTATAATTTTTAGACATTGAATAATTAAATTTATTAATGACACGTTATTGATGCAGTATTTTCCTTATTAAAGAAAGAATCAAATAATTGGTATTATAAATGTTAAAATAAATATAATTTGAAATTTTTCATAACATACACGAATTTTATTGGTTAATATTACATGTTAGGATTTCTTAAATGAATTTTTTTATAATTAATAAAGTTTTTACGACTTTAAAAAAATTAATTATTAAATTGTGTCAAAATTGACATAAATGAGTTTTTTAAAAAAATATTATATTATTAATTAATATTCTATTCTAAAAAATCTAAGGTTCGGCCAAAAGTATTATATAATTAAATTTTTATCATTAATAGACCACTTTGGGGTCTCTTGGAAGTATATAGTAAGTCTATTAACTATATAATATAAAAATACAAAGAGACATGGTAAATGTCAAACTAATTAACTAAGAGTTAAAACTAAAAGATAAAGTTAATAAAGTGGACCAAATCTGTCTAAAACCTATTGGTTGAGTTTTTTTCGACCCATACCCACCTTATCCTCTAAATAAATCAGTTTTTAGCCATTCGAAATGGAATACAAATATATTATAAAGTAATATTTCTATCTTTTCCTAAGGTGCCCCTCACCCCTCTTATAAAAGGGCACTCCCCCTTCTCTCTAATTCACACCTTAAAAGCCATTTGGATCGACCAATACCTACCCAAATATCCTCCAAACTTCCCTAACTTCAACCTAGAGGCCTTAGTTTGATCAGAGAGCCAACCTAAGGATCCCTTTTGATCAAATTTAAAGGAAGAACCTGAAGAAGAGGTAATAATTTCACCACCCTCTTTCAAGTTCCTTTCTTCTTCCACTTCTTCTTTCATTGTTACATACATTATAAAATAAAAACTCCAGTATCATCTATATAATGTGAATTTATTATAAATATGGAACAACCATCTTCATTATTCTATCCATCCTTTGAATGACAAGTCATCATACGTGTGTACATACGGATTACCGTCTCCACGTCGTGGTGTAATTGTTATTCAATACTTTATTATTTGGATGGGTATAATAATGATGTTTAATTCATGTGAATAATAAATATAACATTATAATTATTATTTATATATGATATAACATCCAATTATATATTATTTTAATATCAAATGAGTGATATTTTTACTCGTCCATACATACGGATTACCATCTCCACGAACGTGATTAGATCCATTACCCATCGTATCCATTCAAGAATAAATTTCATTTTATGATTAAAAATAATGTTCAGATACATGATATAATTTTGTATATGAATAATATAAATTCCATCCAAAACAAATATGGCCCGCATAACAATGAATATAAAAAAAATTAATCTATTAACACCCAAAATGATGATAATACTAAGATATTATTAACAAATCAATGTTAAAAGATCATATATGATATCATATTAATGTATATAACTCTGGTTTAATTCAATAACAATTATTTTACCATTATATAGGAGTTTAACCTACCCTTGACCAAGGAAAAATTACAAAGTAAGGGGTTTCTTATCTCACTTTTAATTTCGTGATATTTCCATTGTTCACCACTTATTTATTGCATGTGGGGTGTGTATTGGCCATGATTGTATTCATTGTGTAATATAATTTAATTTATGGATATTTAAATCATCATTTTATAATCCTTATTTCATGGGTGTATGTTTCGTAAGTTACCAAATCAATAAGGGAATTTGAAATTTCAATTTCCACTCATTCGGCTTTACGCATACTTCATTGATTATTTTACTCCAAGATTATGTGTGGAATCACTATTCATTTGCATATGTCATAATTTCCACTCTTATTTCTATGGATATACTTTTGATGCACATAATCACTCCATTGATAAATTCTCAAGTCATCGATATGAACTTGATAAGAGTAATTTTAACTGAATCTCCATTTGTTGAGTTAAATATCCAATTCATTGGTGTTGTTTTTACAAGAATATGTGTGAATGTACTCTGATTGATTTACACTAAATATCCAATCATATTGAGTGAATTTATATTTTTCACACATAATTATGTCGTTGATTAATCATTAACCTAAGGATACGGTCTTTATAAGATATTTCATCTGAATTTACATTCCATTGAGACTTCTTTGTTTTCACACACCAATTATATTTTATATGGTGTATATAATGTACTTTGACATATTATATCATGAAACCATTTATTATAATGACATTATAAAGTTTTTATTACCTCAATTATTGTAACGACGTGAATCTGGAGCCACTCAACTGGTGCCCCGTACCCAGTTCGCCGCATGACCTCAAGCTCGTTTCCCCAAACGCTAGAGGCTGCCAACTAGCAGCGAGGGCCTTGGTGAGTCATTGGGGAAACTATGTTGGATTTAGTGTCCTAGAACCAACTACTTTGTACATTATTCATTAATAAATGCCTTATCACATCTTTATTGTTCTTCTGCGTGAAAATTCATGAGATAATGTCATAAAGATAGCTGTTGCATTAATGGGTCATAGCGGATCCCTACTATGATGAGAACCCAGAAGTGTAATAACACTGTTCTTGAATATATGTTCTATGGCCGGATGATGTTATTTTAGGGACACAAATAATATATGCCATTAGGGGTGAGGACTCATAAAAATTTGAGGCACCTTCTCATGGTGTGTGCCCTTGGTAATATCCAGGAGGATATTATGAGAACGAGACCCGCCAGTAGGAAATCCACATTTCATAGTGTCATTGTATGTTCCTATCTACAGATGTTTGTTTTGGTCCTTAGACGTTAAGATTATTATTAATGGGTATTACAACTCGCGCACTTAGATGTATTGATGAAAACTATGACGACACATTGTTCGCAGCGAGGTAGGATACATTGGGTGCATCATGAGTAATACCACATTAATAGATAATGCGAGAAAGGATTTGTCCCTTCTGTTCCATAATGGAAGTAGATATCTCAGGCCCTTTGATGGAATTGATATAGCCTAAATAAATCCATTTCCATGGTAAGGTATGGGCGAGTTCAATTCTGGAAAGTCAAAGAAAGAATAATCGAGCACGTGGGTTGATGACACTAGCATGCAACCCGCTTGATTCAATATATCGTGACAAAGGGATTATATTACATTATAAGCATTCGTATGAGGTGACATGTCATTGAGGCATTAACTTCTTTCTCTATGGGTGCCTTGGTGTGTTGCTAGACGCTAACCTTGGACTTTAGGCAAGCTCCGCCTAATGCCACTGAGAAAGAGGCCTAGAGGGTCACACACTAAGTGTGTCTATGTATCATAGTTAAATATTAATTTAACAAGTTAAATAAAGATTATTCCCGATTGTGGTTTAATAATTATTTACGGATACCTAATCGCATTTATTTCAACACTAGTTATTCGAGAGAATATATTATGGGTGAAATAACATATTTATTAGCGAGTAATGCAGTTACATTTATTTAACAAATAAATAGCCATTACTCAAGGTATAATAAATGTGGAGGAGGAGATAATGAAAAGTGGAAAATAAAAGTACACCTCGTGTATATTTAATATACACGCCGTGTAGTTTTATGGAAAATAAGTACACGCTGTGTATTAATGATTACACGGCGTATAGTTTTTTCAGGAGAGATTTTGGGGATATAATATTGTTTTATTAAATGATATTAATTATAATCAGCGTGGACGCATGTCAAGGAATTAATAATTCAACATGGGGATTCAATAAGAGTTAATGAAATAAATAAAATGCGTAACACGTTTATTTATTGTCATAAATCTACAAACTCAACCCCGATTATAAATATCCTCACAACCCCAATACTTTTCCTATAAATCGTTGTGCACAACAATTCTAGAGAATTCTTTCAAGACCGAAAGAACTCCTTCCTCCAAGAATGCTCTCAAGACCGAGAGACCAAGGTGATCGAAGGCGGACATCGCAAGAGAAGCTTCTTCTGCGCTAGCACCCAGAGATCCCTTCGGCGACGTCTGGAGATACGTGGTACACATGTGGATCACCGCTAGAGGAATCCTACACTTGGATTCTACGATGCAATGACGGATCACATGATCGTGACTGGAGACATCAATGAAGAAAGAATTCCACCAAGGTAATTCTTGTGAATTAATTAAATTAATTATAACCAACACATGATGATCCTATCTCTATGGTTCCGGAATTCCCTCTTAAGTTTTTTTCATTCTTCGTTCTATTCCGAATATTTGGCATTTTAAATCATGATGGATCTCAGATTGAATGTTGCTTAACGTTAAAATTAATGTTAGGCAAACCCACTAACGTGCTTCCACTATGCCTGGAACCTACAAAATATACCCTCATTTGGTAAGGTATACAAAAAAAACAGGAAATAACAGTCAATAGCGGAAGCAGTAAACATCATACAGTAACTGAAACTAAACAGCGAAAACAATGTATAATATAAAAATGATGAAAATGATTCAGTAGGTACAAGTATCTAAGGAAAGCAGCAAACACAACAACGTGCTGAAATACAACTGAGAACAAAGTACTAAAAGTAAACAGCAACTTCAGCAGCATCTCAAGCCTAGGCTTGGTCCTATGCTCTCTAGATCTAACCATCAATCATGTACCTGAAGTAGAAGGGCCACAATCCCTATCCACACCTGCAACCATATAACCTGTTTGGGCCGAAAATCAGGACCCAAACAGGGTGTGATTCTAATCCCAGTAGGCAATCACCACAAGATCTGTTCCCTAATATCAGTGAGCAATGTAGCAAAAGTAAATGAAATAAATGCAGCAAAGAAACAAGAGTACACTAAGTAAACAATCCTACAAATCTCCATTCACGTTTATTTAGTAATTTAATTCATTCATTTAATTATCACCCAAGGAATCTAGCAATGACTCTATATTCCCAAATCAAAGCAAGTAACCCAAAAGGTATCTAAGTAGACTACCTAAACTACAAGAAGTACAAAACACAAGCTTGTTCTTTGACTTGGTGGACTCTTCACAACCAACCAAAAAATATTCACACTGACTCTCTGGGTGGCTCATACTGGCATACCCCTATAGTCAAGTTATCATACATAGGCACAGATACTCTGGGAAGCACTCGCCATCAATTCCCCTATGGTATTGCAACAATAGTTATAGACTCTCTGAGGAAGCACTTATATATAATTCACCCTATAGTCTTGATACGTAACTAAGGACACTCTGAGGAAGCACAAAGTCCAATTCCTATAGTTCATGCGAATGATACTAATTTATAACAGACTCTCTAGGGAAGCCCTTAATCGTCAATTCCCTCTTTAGTCTACCACACCATGTTCACACAGCCCTGAGCAGTCTAGTCATGCATAATCGACTGTCAGCAACCCTGAGTAAGTTCAACAACTACTTGGATAATAGCTAAAATGCATCAAAAGCATATAAAAAGTAGGCAATACATGCAATCAATTATTTCAAGGCAGGCAAACAATGTAACAAGGTATACCTCACAGGCAACCTAAGGAAAACGGCGGTAAACATCCAAAACAAGGGAAAAACCCATGGGGTGATCCGAAAACAAGATAACAACCAAAACATTAATCATCTAATAACCTAAATCATGAAATAAATCTAAGGAAGGTGATAATACAGGTTCAAAACCCTAACCAGAGATACCCGATACATGGGAATCCGGCACTTTTTGCACAAATACTCAAAGAAATTCAATGTAGGGAAACAAACCACCTAACTTGATACTAGTAGATCGATATACTTGAACCTCATCCTGTGAATCAGACTAAAACGGAGAAGATCTGCAAAAACGTCTAAAATTTTCAACATTAGATAACTCTCATAAGAGAAAGAATCAGGAAACGTGGCCAAGGAAGAACCAACAAATCACCGCTATGATTCTATTGCAACCGACGATGTTCGATTCGGATAACTGGTGAAGGATCAGCAGCTCGGAGAAGATTTGGCCTCCTCGAACACTCTAGATATAATTAGGTGAAGAATAAGATGGAAATAGGGATTAGACATGACCCTGGTCTATTTAATGAAATAAAAATAAAATTATGCAGCGTGTACTTCTTGAGTACATGGCGAGTACTTTCCTTTTCCATACACCTTATTAAGCGGCCTCTACATCACCCTTACACACCGTGTGTGTGGCCCAGAAATGGACAACAGATGGCCTCGTGCGGGATCAATGTACACGGCGTGTACTTATAAAGTACACGGTGTGTACTTAGGAAATTTCCAGATTTTCCTCTTTTTCTCAGAAACGACCATAAAAGGAAAAACATACCTGAAACGAAGATCTGGGTTCTTAAAAACTTTCCCCCTTAAAAAAATCATCCCCGAATTTCCCTAACAAGGTGGTGAAGAAGAAAACTCAAACAACTCTGGCCACTGAGATCGCATATCGGCCACCCTCTCCCAAGTCTTGTCATGCACACGGTCGTGTTGCCATAGCACCCGTACCAGAGGAACAGATTGTCCATGGATTACCTTTGCACTACGATCAACAATCCTAATTGGATGCTCCTCGAATGATGCATCCTGCTCTAGCTCAAACTCCTCGGGTTGAAAGACCTAATATGGGTCTAAGAAATAATGTCGAAGATGAGAAATATGGAAGACGTCGTGCATAGCCTGGTACCTTTGAGGTAACTTCAACCTATAAGAAACCATCCTGACTCTCTCCAGAATCTCAAATGGCCCAATGTATCTTGGTGAAAGCTTATCCTACCTATTTATCCTCTTGTGTCCCAACCTTGGGGTAACACGTAGGAAAACCTGATCTCTGACCTTGAACTCCAAAGGTCATCTCCGCTGATCAGCGTAATATTTCTGCTGAGACTGTGCAATAGCCATCCTTTTCCGAATCAACTCCACCAGTTCTGTGGTCTCTTGAACAAGAAGAGGTCCTAGCATAGCTGCCTCTCCCACCTCCATCCAACACAAGGGTGATTGGCACGTCCTACCGTACAAATCCTCGTAAGGTTTCATCTTAATAGTTGCATGAAAACTATTATTGTAGGAAAACTCCACCAGAGGTATATGTTTCTCCCAAGAACCTCCAAAATCAAGGACGCATGCTCGTAGCATGTCCTCTAACACCTGTATCGTGCACTATGGCTGGCCATCTATCTGAGGATGGTAAGTTGTAATCAGAAGTACCTGTATACCCATAGCCCTCTGTAGCCCTTGCCAGAAATGTGATGTAAAGCAGGCGCCCCTATCTGAAATGATAGTGCTCAGAAACCCATGCAAGACTACAATCTCACGGATGTATAATCATCCAAGATAATCGACACTGAAGGTCTTCTTAATCCGCAAGTAGTGAGCAATCTTCGTGAGCCTATCAATGACAACCCATATCGTGTCATTCCCTTGAGGAAATCTCGGTAACCCTGTCACAAAGTCCATCGCAACATCATTCCACTTCCACTTGGGAATGGGTAGCTGCTGTAAAATCCCTACTGGTAGTTGGTGCTCTGCCTTCACCTGCTAACAGTTGGAACACCTCATGACAAAACCAGCAACATCTCTCTTCATACCTGGCCACCAATAATGGCACTGTAGATCACGATACATCATGGTGACGCTAGGATGAACTGCCCAAACTGAGGAATGAAAGTGTCGCATCATCTCCTCGCGTATATCTATTGGCACCCATATGCGTCCCTAGAAACGAAAGATCTCACCCTCACCTACGGTCCATCGGGAGGAGGGTCCTCTCCTGACACGCTTTCCCATAGGACTAGGCCTTCGGAGTCTGACAGCCGCCTCATTCAAACTCAGTCAATAAGGGTAGAGGTAACAGCTACAGAACAAAGAAATGTCTGACGCTGTCTGTCAGGCACCTCCAAATTCATTTCAGAGAATAGATACATAAGCTTCCACTCACTGCTGGCCTCCTGAACTGCATGTATCTATGTCCTCATGCTCAGTGCATCTGCCACAGCGTGGCCTTTACCAGGCATATAAGCAAGCTCGAAATCGAAGTATTGTAGGTACTCAACCCACCACCGTTGTCTCAGATTCAAGTCACATTGTGTGAAGATATACTTGAGGCTCTTGTGGTCAGTATATACCACAAAATTCTCTCCCAGAAGATAATGTCTCCAACAACGCAAAGCATGAACAACTGCATCCAACTCCAGTTCGTGTGTAGGATAGTTCCACTCATGTGGCCTCAACTGCCGAGACCTGTATGCAAGAACATGATCCTCCTGTATAAGTAATCCTCCAAGACCGATGCTAGATGCATCACAGAAAACTATGTTACACTTTCCCAGCTCTGGAAAAACTAGAATCGGTGCTAAAGTCAATCTCTCCTTCAGCTCTTGAAAGGATGAATCACAGGCTTCTAACCAAACATACTTCACCCCCTTCTTAGTCAAGCTCATCAGTGGCACTGATAAGCGTGAGAAGTCCTGTATAATCCACCTGTAGTAACTAGCCAGCCCTAAGAAACTTCGTACCTCGAAGACATTCTTTGGCTGATCCCAGGTAACTACTTCCCTCGCCTTCTATCGGTCTACTGATACTCCTGTCTCTAAGATGAGATGACCCAAGAAGTGAATCTCATCCATACAAAAGTGGCACTTTTTGAGCTTAGCATATACTGATGCTACCTCAGTGTACTCAAAATGATCTCAAGATGGGTAGAATGGTCGTGCCGAGTGTGAGAGTGCACCCAGATGTCATCCACGAAAACCTCCACGAAAGAATCCAAGTAAGGATGGAAAACTTTGTTCATCAGTGCCATGAAAATTTCTAGCGTGTTCATGAGACCGAACGTCCTAACAAAATACTCATACCCACCATACCTACTCTGGAAGGCTGTAAGAGGTATATCAGATGGTCTGACATGCAACTGATGATAGCCGGATATCAAGTCGATCTTTGAGAACACTTTGGCTCCTCAAAGCTGATCAATGAGGTAATATATCTGTGGAAATGGATATCAGTACTTAATCATCAACTGGTTCAGCTTACAATAATCTACACAAAGCCTAAGGGTGTTTTCTGCCTTCTTTGCAAACAGGACAGGCGAACCCCAAGGAGAAGTACTGGGTTGGATGAAACCCCTTTCCTACAACTCCTCCAATGGCTTCTTGATCTCCTGAAACTTAGGTGTAGCCACCCTATAAGGAGGAATGGACACCAGTGCTGCTCCAGGAACAAGCTCAATAGAAAAGTCTACCTCCCCCTCTGGAGGCAAGCCTGAAAAGTCTTTTAGAAAGACATCTGGAGAGTGATTAAGAACTGGAGGAAAATCTATCTGAGAAGTCCCATGGTCATCCAAATATAAGCTAGTAATCTAGGCTATAACACCGCCCAACCCATGATGCTCGGATCCAGCTCTTCTCACCTGGACATCCCATTCGCCCTTGTGAAGAAAAGATCTTCCCTCTGATGATGTAAAACTCACCCTATGATGATAGAAATCAACAAAGGCCAGGAAGGGAACTAACCAGTCCATCCTGAGAATGACATCATAGCCTATCATTTCCAAAACATAGAGGCTCCATGAAAAATGACAGCCACCAACCTCAAGGGGGCAGTCTAAGCACTGACGCACGCTAGAAGTTCTAATTCCCAACACTACTAGAAAAGAAGGTTATACCAACGGTTTAAAATCGTTGGTATAGGCTGGAAAACCGTTGGTATAGCCTATACCAATGGTTTTCCAAACCGTTGGTTAGTAAGCCGTGAGGAAAAACTTATACCAACAGTTTGATCTAAACCGTTGGTATATTGTTTTATTAAATTTCTCCCAATGTATACCAACGGTTTATAACCATTGGTACTGCATTTTTTGAGAATTGTTATACCAACGGTTTTCAACCGTTGGTAATGTGATTTTCCAGAACACATATACCAACGGTTCTAAACCATTGGTATTGTGTTTTTCCAGAATTACAGAACACATATACCAACGGTTCTAAACTGTTGGTATAGGTGTTTTTCCAGAATTCTAGAACACCTATACCAATGGTTCTAAACCGTTGGTATAGTGTTTTTCCATAATTCCAGCACTCTTATACCAACGGTTTAGAACCATTGGTATTAAGTTTTTTCAGAACTGCTGCACAGAAGCCCCCTCCAGTAGCCCCTCCACTATACACCTACACCTGCATAAAAAATATCACAAAAACCACATAAAAACTTAAAACAGTATAAAAAAAACCTAAAATAGCATAGAAAAAACACATAAAACCATCAAATTCTTCCAACCATGTCATGTACTAAAATTCCCTATTTCAATCTTCATATGACAATAATCATCCGATAGTAATTCAGCTCACCCCTGCACAACCCCCCAACCAGCACAGCCCCCCACCTCCCCAACAAATTCTAATAAGCAGAATATTATGAGAAATACCTATTAGAGTTGAATAAGAGTTTGAAATTGGATCATATCCCATTTTTTTCTGATCCTAGATTTGGGTATGTAATGATTTGTGATGAATTTTTCATTGAACTTGTATTTTTTATAATATATGGTGAAAAGGTATTTTCTTAGGATTCTCTTCACTTATGACCCCATGAGTGAAACTACCCAACTCATGAAAAAGAGTTTGTGACTATCGTTGATGAGTGTAAATTTCAGTTGTATTCACTTAAAATGATGTCCTTTTCAAACAAAATAGATACTTTGAACAGTTCCATCCACACCGCAGCTCGGATTTAGGTGGGGTTGACTCATACACATCACATATGACTCATGGATCGTTTTCCTAAAGTTTCAACCGAATCTGAATGCGTTTGGTCGGTTTTCCGTATGCCATTAGTTGTTTTCACTTAAAATCTTGTCCATTTCAAATAAAAGTGAGACAGTTTGAGTGGTACCGGCCACACCATGCCTCAGATTGTGGTGGGGTTGACTCTTACACGTCACAAATCACCCATGGATACTTGTCCTAAAGTATCAATAGAATCTGAATGCATTTGGTCCATTTTCTGTATGTCAGTTGTTGTTTTTACTTAAACAGTTGTCCATTTCAAAGAAAAGTGAGACACTTTGAGTGGTGCCGGCCACACCGTGCCTTGGATTGAGGCAGGGTTGACTCGTACACGTCACAAATGACCCATGGATCGTTTTCCTAATGTATCAACACAATCAGAATGCGTTTGGTCTATTTTCTGTATGTTGTTTGTTTTACTTAAAAGCGCATCCATTTTAAACAAAAGAAATATACTTTGAGAAGTTTCGTCCACACTGCACCTCATATTGAGGCAGGGTTGAATCATACACGTCACATATGACCCATGGATCATTTTACTAATGTTTCAATAGAATCTGAATGCGTTTGGTTGGTTTTCCGTATGCCGGTAGTTGTTTTCACTTAAAATCCTATCCATTTCAAATCAAAGTGAGACAGTTTGAGTGGTACTGGCCACACCGTGCCTCAGATTGAGGCGGGGTTGACTCATACACATCAAAAATGACCCATGGATACTTTTCCTAAAGTATCAACAGAATCTGAATGCGTTTGGTCTGTTTTCCGTATGTCAGTTGTTGTTTTTACTTAAACGGTTGTCCATTTCAAAGAAAAGTGAGACACTTTGAGTGGTGTCGGCCACACCGCACCTCATATTGAGGCGGAGTTGACTCGTACACATCACAAATGACCCATGGATCGTTTTCCTAAAGTTTCAACACAATCCGAATGCGTTTGGTCTATTTTCAGTATTTCGTTTATTTTACTTAAAAGTGCATCCATTTTAAACAAAAGAATGACACTTTGAGTGGAACCAGCCACACCGGCCCTCGGATTGAGGCAGGTTTGACACTTACACATCACAAATGACCCGTGGAAACTTTTCCTAAAGTATAAATAGAATCCGAATGCATTTGGTCGGTTTTCCGTATGCCGGTTGTTGTTTTCACTTAAAATCATGTCCATTTCAAATAAAAGTGAGAAATTTTGAGTGGTACCGGCCACACCGTGCCTCAGATTAAGGCAGGGTTGACTCTTACACATCACAAATGACCCATGGATACTTTTCCTAAAGTATCAACAGAATCTGAATGTGTTTGGTCCGTTTTTCATATGTTACTTTTTGTTTTGATTTAAATTGTTGTCCATTTCAATGAAAAGTGAGACACTTTGAGTGGTGTCGGCCACACCGTGCCTCAGATTGAGGCGGGGTTGACTCGTACATGTCACAAATGACCCATGGATCTTTTTCCTAAAGTGTAAATACAATATGAATGAATTTGGTCGGTTTCCCGTATGTCGTTTATTTTACTTAAAAGTGTATTCGGTTTAAACAAAAGAAAGACACTTTGAGCGGTACTGGCCACACCGGACCTCGGATTGAGGCGGGGTTGACTCGTACACATTACAAATGAACCATGGAAACTTGTACTAAAGTATAAATAGAATCTGAATGCATTTGGTCGGTTTTCCATATGTCGTTTGTTGTTTTCACTTAAAATCTTATCCATTTCATATAAAAGTGAGAGATTTTGAGTGGTATCGGCCACACCGTGCCTCATATTGAGGCGAGGTTGACTCGTACACGTCACAAATGACACATGGATACTTTTCCTAAAGTATCAACAGAATATGAATGCGTTTGGTCTATTTTCCGTATGTTAGTTGTTGTTTTGACTTAAACTGTTGTCCATTTCAAAGAAAAGTGAGACACTTTGAGTGGTGTCGGCCACACTGCACCTTGTATTGAGGCGGGGTTGACTCTTACATGTCACAAATGACCCATGGATCGTTTTCCTAAATTATCAACACAATCCGAATGCATTTGGTCAGTTTTCCGTATGTCATTTATTTTACTTAAAAGCGCATCCATTTTAAACAAAAGAAAGACGCTTTGAGCGGTACCAGCCACACCGGCCCTCGAATTGAGGGGGTGTTTACTCGTACACGTCAATAATGACCCATGGAAACTTTTCCTAAAGTATCAATAGAATCCGAAGGCGTTTGGTCATTTTTCCGTATGCCGGTTGTTGTTTTCACTTAAAATCATGTCCATTTAAAATAAAAGTGAGACACTTTGAGTGGTACCAAACACACCGTGCCTTAGATTGAGGTGGGGTTGACTCTTACATGTCAAAAATGACCCATGGATACTTTTCCTAAAGTATCAACAGAATCCGAATGTGTTTAGTCCATTTTCTATATGTCAGTTTTTGTTTTGACTTAAATTGTTTTCCATTTCAAAGAAAAGTGAGACACTTTGAGTGGTGCCGGCCACACCGCGCCTCGGATTGAGGCGGGGTTGACTCGTACACGTCACAAATAACCCATGGATCGTTTTACTAAAGTATCAACACAATACGAATGTGTTTGTTCAGTTTTATGTATGTCATTTATTTTACATAAAAGTGCATCCATTTTAAAAAAAAGAAAGACACTTTGAGTGGTACCGGCCACACCGGCCCTCGGATTGAGGCAGGGTTGACTCTTACACGTCACAAATGACCCATGGAAACTTTTCCTAAAGTATCAACGGAATCTGAATGTGTTTGGTCAGTTTTCCGTATGTTGGTTGTTGTTTTCACTTAAAATCTTGTCCATTTCAAATAAAAGTGAGACACTTCAAGTGGTACCGGCCACACCGTGCCTCATATTGAGGAGGCGTTGACTCGTACACATCAAAAATGACCCATGGACACTTTTACTAAAGTATCAATAGAATCTGAATGCATTTGGTCTGTTTTCCGTATGTCAATTGTTGTTTTGACTTAAACTGTTGTCCATTTCAAAGAAAAGTGAGACACTTTGAGTGATGCCGGCCACACTGCACCTCGGATTGAGGTGGGGTTGACTCATACACGTCAAAAATGACCCATGGATCGTTTTCCTAAAGTATCAACACAATCTAAATTCATTTGGACGGTTTTCCATATGTCATTTATTTTACTTAAAAGCCCATCCATTTTAAACAAAAGAAAGACACTTTGAGAACCAAATGCATCCGCAACGAAGACACCCTCCCTAAAGGTCTGTTTGAAGAGGACATCATGAATTTTCAATATTATGAACCTTATAACAATATTACTTTCCAACCAAGGATAATTTTTTATACCATGTCTAAAACTCACAAGTTGGCCTAAATGAGATTCCACTTCAACAATAACCATTTTGTGCTGACTTCATATCATAAATCCCAGCAGAAGAGACTTGTCCTTTTCTTTAAGAGAAGACCCATCACAAAAGACACATTGAACTTCATAATAACCAAACTGTTGATTTCCCTGAATAATTTTTCACCATGCATCTGCATAGCTAAGAAACAGTAGAAAGCATAAATTATATTGGAACAGGATTGAAAAATTTAATCTCAACAAATTTAAATAGTAATCCTGAAGTAACATACATTTAAAATAATAAAAGGAAACAAAATCAATGAAACATGCAGCACCTCCCCCTCCCACCACAGAACCACCCCCCCTGCGCAGCCCCTTCCCCCAGCAGCCCATCCCCTGCCCCTCTCCTCCCCTCCCCCCTGCCCAACCTTTTCCCCCAACAGCCCCCTCCCTCCTGCCATCACCCAGCCCCTCCCCTACCCTCCCCTCCCCTTCCCTGCCCTCCCCCCCAACCTGACCAGCCCCTGCCCCTCCCCTCCCCTCCCCCCCTTCCCACCCTTTTCCTCTAGCATCACCCTTCCCCTGCCCCTCCCCTCCCCCCTGCCCACCATTTTCCCCCAGCATCCCCCTCCCCTCCCCTCCCCCCTGCCCAACCTCTTCCCCCAGAACCCCCTCACTCCTGTCATCATCCTCCTCTCCATGACCCTCCCCTCCCCTCCCCTCCCCTTCCCTGTCCTCCCCTCCCACCTGCCTAGCCCCTGCCCCTCCCCTCCCCTCCCCCCTACCCCTCCCCTCCTTCCCATCCTTTTCACCCAGCAGCCCCCTCCCCTCCCTTCCCCCCTCCCCTTCCCCCTCCTTCCCACCCTTTTCACCCAGGAGCCCCCTCCCCTCCCCTCCCCCCTCCCCTTCCCTCCCCTCCCCTCCCCCCTCCCCTTCCCTCTCCTCCCCTCCCCCCTACCCACCCTTTTTCTTCAATAGCCCCCTGCCCCTCCCCTCCCCTCCCCCCTGCCCACCCTTTTCCCCCAGCAGCCCCCTCCCCCTGCCCAACCTTTTCCCCCAGCAACCCCATCCCTCCTGCCATCACCCAGCCCCTCTCCTCCCCTCCCCCCTTGCCCACCCTTTTCCTCCAGCAGCCCCCTGCCCCTCCCCTCCTTCCCACCCTTTTCACCCAGCAGCCTCCTCCCCTCCCCTCCCCCCTCCCCTCCCCTCCCCTCTCCTCCCCCCCTGCCCACCTTTTCCTCCAGCAGCCCCCTACCCCTCCCCTCCTACCCACCCTTTTCACCCAGTAGCCCCCTCCCCTCCCCTCCCCCCTGCCCAACCTCTTCCCCCAAAAGATCCACCATTACTAAAACAAAAATCATCCCCTGAACAGAATGAAATTCAAAAACAGCACGATTCACTTCAAAAACACAAAAATAAGAAGATAATCAATAATGTACAATTACTACTTTCAAAAGAACATTTATTTTCATGTGATTATTCCACGCATGTTACTATCAGGCATAAAACTATCAGCCATAAATGACATAAAATGCAGTTCTATGGTAAAATGACATAAACATGAAATACATGGATAACTAAGAAATCTAAGTAATACAAAATAGAAAAATGGGTATCACAGTACCAAGGAATACTAACGGTCTAGGTAGTAGACTAATCACACAATAAGAATCAAGTGCAAAAAAGAGATCTGATAACAACATCCCTATGAAGCAGAGGAAAACCCGAGAGTGGAAAACCAGGTTCAAAATATAGATTTATACAGAATTAAAAAATGTAATGGATCAATATGCCCCTGATCACCATCACCATCACCACTGTCATCATCGACCTCATCCTCGCCGCCATCTCTGTCCTCGTTGTCGTCCTCGTCATTGTCCCCATGCTCATCGTCGGCCCCCTCCTCGTCCTCGGTCCCATCCTCGCCCTCGGCCCCATCCTCACCCTCGGCCCCATCCTCGCCCTCGTCCTCATCCTCATCCTCGCCCTTGTCCTCTTCAGCATCCTCGCCATCACCAGTAATGTCATCATCTTGACCGCCACTAGAGCTACCGCCTGGTGCATTGGATAATGCACCCATCGACGACATAAATGTCTGACAAGTCGCGCTAGCCTCTGGTGGAAGTGATGAAGATAAATCTTTCATCAGTTTAATAAATTCTTTGTCCCTCATTTGAACTTGTACTTCCAACTCTGTGACCCTTTTATCAGATTGTCTTGCATGCTCCTTGACCTGTTCCAACTCGGTGGAACTAGAATGGATACCTGGAGAGGACCAATACCTCATCGGGACTATATTCTTACCAGGTCGGCAGCATACTCGACCAGAGTGCTCCTCTCCCAAAACCTGATATAAATGATCGTGTGGCCCAAAATTGTCAGGCTCCTGGGCATCAAGAGCCTCTAAATAAGCCTGTTAAAAATATTAATAGATTAACAAATTTCAAAATAGATATTAAACTTTGAAATAAACAAATATAAACTCACAATCTTTTCTTGGTTGATTCATTTACCGTAGTTCCATCTTTTTTTCTTCTACTTGAGCAAAACAATTTTGCTCGAGGGATACGTCCTTCAATATTCAACTTGTTCTTCTGTAATGAAATTGAAACAATATAAAGTTCAAGTATAATCATATATTAAATATTCAATAAATCACATAATTTTAGTAGGAAACTATAAAAAGGGAAGTTCCTAAAAAAAATTATAAACAACTATATCGTACCAGCTGCCTCTCATGATCCGACATAGTTGTGCGCCCCAAAGTGTGGAGGTATTGCTTTGAATCAATGTTTTTTTAGAGGATTCCTAAATAATTTTTAATAATAAATAAGATTATATTAATTCGAAATATGAAAACTCTCATTTAAATAACTAAAATGAGATTAATTCCTTAAATTTGGCAGTCGCCCAATGGGTAATCATTTGGTGATATTGCTCTATCGGGCAGTCATCCACGATAGGTAATGTATCTAACTCCGTTCCCACTCTATCAAACTAGCCAACATACATATCATGCTTATAAGCTCTCCAAAGCTCTCCTAACTCTTTTGAACGCACTGGTCGTGAACCTTCGCCATCAGGGAAGTTAAACCGAAGATGAAACCCAATAGATTAGTTAATATAAATACAAAAAAATACTACATTAAATCCAAAAGATTTTTTACCCATATTTGTGGCCATGCGTTATCTTTGACTTCGTGTGGTAGATGTCTCCAAGAGAGAGGGATGACCGGAATGATATCAGAGTATTTGGCTAGCGTCACCAAAAAACACCAACATTCCTGCCCAGATTTCTCAATCATTTTTCCATCAACATTGTATTCAACCATCAACTATGTATGAAGGTTCCATACCGCACGCAAGCGAGTATGCCCCCTCCCCCACCTCCTATCTATAGATGAATCTGTTATTAAAGAAAAATAATATCAGTACAAGTTATAATAAAATAAATTTTGGTATAAAAATTTGATAGAGTTATATAAATATACCTGTGGTAGTCGGATCAATGGGCGTCACTGGATGTGCAGAAGCTGAAGGAATATCCTATACAGGTGGAGTGTCCCTCAGTTTACGCTCCTCATCCACATATTGTGCCGCAGCATGAGTCAAAGATGGTGGAATATAATAGCTCAGAGATAATGAACCAGAACCAAAAGATGATGGCATAGACGTCTGGCCAACTGGTAGTGTAAAAATCGGAGGTCTAAATATCTCGTGTGTCCCTAAAGACACACCAGGATCAAAATGGGGTGAAGAAGATATGTATGTGGCTGTGGACCATCTAACTCTCTCCCCACGAGCCCTCGTACCACCGGCCTCAGTACCGGGACCACTAGATGATCGTCTATCTCTGACATCACCCCCCCTCCTACCACCAGCCTCTCTACTGGGAGCAATATTAGGCTCCTCGTCAGATATCTCTCGTATAGGGGGTTTGTAAAGACCCGTAAAATTCAAGGAAAATTTTTTCTTAATTTTCTTTGGAATTTTACAAGAGCGCGGTTTCTGATGGCACCTGATTCTGAGGCCCGGTGTGCCCAGAATCAATTTCTGAAGTTTGGCTCGGGTATGTTCAGTGAACGAACGAGTGGGAATTTCTAACTTTTGATCCGGTGCTCGGAATTGAAATCTGAGGATTCCAATGAACTCGCAGTGCCAATATTCGCTTAAGGAGACCTTTTCCGAGGCTGTGTTTTATGCAGGTTGAGAGTTAGTTTTGGGGGAAATTAAATGAAGTTAAATAAATTGACGAAACATAATTTATTTTTATCCATGTTGGTTATTTCCTCCCAAAGGGAGTAAGGGGTGGTACCCACATCCACTTAACCTCCCTTGAGAGGATTAAGTGTGGTGGGTCCCACACGAACCCTAACTCTTCAACTCCCCTTTAAACTCCCAATAACTCTACTCTATTTAATTTTGACAACTTGTGTTATTAAATGAGATGGGTTATTTAATTTCAAACTTTTGAAATTCAAAGTGGTTTGGTTGTGTAAATAAAATAAGGCTTTATCTTATATTTTTTTGATTAGATTTCTCTTTCCACCTTGTGAGAATTTGGGAGCTTTCTTCTTCTTCTTCAACCACAACGAGGAACGCGAAGAACACTTAGGCTCCGAAGAAGAACGCCGTCATGTGTCGTCTCTTATCTTCCTAACAGCCGGTGTGTTTCCGAAGATCAACGATGCCGCATCTTCGATCTTCTTCCGTGTCAACGAAAGGAGACGCCATTTTCTCCTCGGATTATCTCCGTCATCTTACGAAGCTTCTCCAACGACGTACCTCTTCGGACGCACCTCGACGTCAACGGAAACGACGTTCGGTTTCCGCGACACCCGACCTCCGCGATGCTTGTCTTCCGCGTCTTGTTGACGTGCTCCGCACTTGAAACTGAGGTAGGGGTTTATTGTTATTTTATTAATTGTTTTTGTTCTTAATTCTGGCATGTCGAATTTCGTGGTTTTCAACTAATTGTTATCGAATAATGTGAGGGGGCTGGTCCTCACAAACACGGCCGACCCTCCTCCTCATTTCATAAATGTTTTTTTTGTGGTTGGTACGAAGGAGCTTGGTGCCGATGCACCACGCGGTTACATGCGGAACATATGCGCAGGGTCGTCGCGCCGCGCCGTGGAAAGGAATTCAAGGACGCGACGACATCGCGCCGCATCGAAGGAAACCGAGAACGCCGCGGTCGGAGCAGGGCCACGACGGAAGGGCGCGATGTTGTCGCACCGCGCTGGACGACAAAGGTTGCGTCCGGTTCCGGTCCGCGGCGGAACAAGGTGACCGGCGGCCAGCCGGTCCGCCGGTGTCGGAGCCGGAAAGGGACCGGTCGCTGCCGGTCCCGTCGAGGAGGATCCGGCCGGCCAAGTCGGGCCGACCGGAATTGGGGAAGGTCGGGGGAATTAAATTCCCCCGGCCAGTTAAACGGCCCCCCATTATGAGGGGGGGTCACGGTTACAAAGGGGGGGCAGGTGCCCCCCCCCCCCCCCCCCCGTTTTCTCAATCAGCTCGGCCGAAGGCCGAGCTGGCAGCGCGCACAGCGCGCTGCCTAGAGCCGGACCGATGCCTGGCCGGTCTGCCAAGCCAGGCCGGGCCGGGCCGCGCCGGGCCGGGTCGACCCTGTCCGGGGCGGCTCGACCCGGTTCGGGCCGACCGAGGGGGTCTCGGGCCGGGTCGGCCCGGGCCCGAAACCCCCGATACTGAACTGTTTAGATTCAAATGCCCATAACTCGGGCTACGGACCTCCAAACGATGCTCCGTCAGTGGCGATGCGATCCTTGGATCGAGATGGTCATTTTAGTATATCGCACTCAAGGTTTTGGAATACTTTGAGTTCGGCCGGGTTGATTCGTACACGAAATCAACCGGGCCCTCGGAGCGGAAAAGCTCATATCTTGAGCTACGGACGTCCGATTGACGTGCCGTCGACTTTGTTGAGTTCCTCTTAGTGAGACGGATCTTTTGGCATACTCCGCCCGAGGTTTGGGCGCAGGTGGAGTACGGTCAGGTTGGTTTTTCCTTAAAAAACAACCGGGCCCCTGGGACGAAAAAGCCAATAACTCTCAGACCGGGCGTCCGATTAACGCACCGTCTGTTGCGTTGAGTTCCTGTTGACGATACGGAACTTTTGGATACATCAACTCTGGACTTTGTGACAGTTGATGTATCAGCCTCTCGGCTCGTGGAGCGGACCCTCCCAAACGAGCTTGCTGTGTGCGGGAACCCTAGAGCTGGCTGCGACTGATACTGTGACTGCTACTGTGACTGCGACGACGACAGTACAGAGATCCTTAGTGGATTCGACGACGACGACTACAGCACTCAGCGATCCTGTGTGGATCAGTGCTACCGATCATTTGTGGGTCTGATCCTGTGTTGGTCTGCGCTCAGCGGTCCTGTGTGAACCAGCGCCTACAGATCCTGTGTGGGTCCGATCCTGTGTGGGTCTTTGCGGGGGTCAGTACCTTTTGATCCTTTGTGGGTCCGACGACTTAGATGGATCGGTGATCATCTCTATCGTCTTTCGAGGAAGAATACCTGTGTGAGCTGAATCCTGTTGCTTTCCTGTGTGGATTGTGTTGTGCTATCATGTGTGGTTTTCGTTTTGCTTTCCTGTGTGGAATATGTATACTTTCCTGTGTGGACTGAGTTGTACTTGGGCTCGGAGGTTGGAGCGTATTGGAATTGATGACTTAGGTATATGTATGGGCATATACCTAAGCAGTGTCGGTTGTTACTTCGTGATTGTATCTTTCCTTTGTGGTTTATCCTTTGTGGATTTTGGGAGACCTTCGGGGGTCTCAGGGTCCCTACTGAGTAGCTTATACTCACCCCTGCACGGGCTATGCCCGCACTACGTTGTGTTAGTTGGAGACGACGGACAGCGTTGATCGTGGTTGAGGCTTTCTAAGCAGGACGGTACCTGGAGGTGGACCACTGGGCAGGACGTGCTTGGAGCGGACGACGGGACCCGAGGAGCAGTGGAGCTATCTGCACCCACCCTTCAGGTGGGATTTCCAGTGGACATCTCGGTGTAGCGGATTTTACTTTACAGTGGTTGTTTTCCCTTTCGAGTTGTACTTTACTTTCAGTTTGGGTTTGTATACTGGCCCATTTACTTTTCCGCACTCCAGTTGAACTCTGTTTTTACTTAGTGTTTACTTTTCCGCTTTCCTACTCTGTGGTGCTTGTTTACTTTACAAAGGCAATGCCTTCCCTTTTTTACCGGGAATTACGCCTTGGTGCTAGTCGCCAGCCCCTGGCCTATGGAAGGCGGGCTTGGGGTAGTCACAGCACGGGCCCCAAGGGCGGGTCGTGACAAATTGGTATCAAAGGAGTTCGGTTCTACTGCGAACTCTAATTTTTTCTATGTGAAGAAATAGTGTTTAGTGTATTGAGTGTGGTTATCAGTCCAGGGAGTCCAGTGTTGGTGTGACGACCAACGTATCCGTACACCAGGACCCTGACTTCTGATTTCTGACTTAATGCACGAAAACATTGATTGCGTGTGTGTTTCAAGTTTTCTTTGTGATTACTTTGTATCAGCTCACCAGGTATACTGTTCTGACCATGGCGCACCTATTTCCTTTTCAGGATGGCCCCACGACGGCAGCCAGCTAGGGTTTCGAGAGTCAAGCATGATGACAGCCCACCGAGCGACGAGGCCTCGGTGCAGGGCCCTTGTTCAGCAGTGGCACCGGCGGTAGCACTACCTGCCGAGCCACCGATACTTCCAGCACCAGCCGCTGATGATGCACGTCTCCTCAGCGCACTGCATGAGTTTCAGCGCCAGCGACCGCCCAGGTTTCGTGGGGAGACGGACCCCCAGGCAGCCGAGGACTGGCTGGAGGCAGTCGTACGAGTTTTCAGACTAGTGAGGACACCATCAGACCTCATGGTGATCCTCGCTGCGAGCCTACTCCACGCAGCAACGGGCTGATGGTGGAGCTTGATGCTCTAGGTGCACAATGAGGCATCTCTACTTTGGACGGACTTTGAGAGCCTCTTCCGCTCGGAGTTCGTCCCAGCCACCCTTCGTGCGGTGCGTATCCAGGAGCTTCTTCAGCTGCGGCAGGGCAGCATGATGGTCGCTCAGTACTCGGCGAGATTTACCGATCTCTCGCGCTACTCGACTGACATGGTACGGGACCCATTCATTCGGGCCCGGACCTTCGAGCAGGGATTGAGACACGAGATCAGGGAATCGCTAATCTCCCTCAGCATTCCGACTCAGACGGGAGTACTGGAGTGGTCCCTTTTGATCGAGATCTTCCTTGCTGAGTATACACCAGCGCCGAGACCCACCGCAGGGCGGCATGTAGTAGAGTCTTCTGCAGCAGGCAGTCGACGGATGACTCTGGGGTCCAGGCAGACCAGACCCTCAGGCAGACGACCTCAGGACACTGGCTCAGCAGTGCGGGGCACACAGCGTGGAGCCAGTCTTACGAGAGGCAGACAGTGCTACTCGTGCGGCGGGCAGGGCCACATGGCTCGTGACTGCCCGACCCGCCGTGCCGAGGAGCAGCAGACGGTTGAGGGACCACCGAGGCAGAGGCAGAGGGTCGACCGTGGCGGTCCGCGGGGAGGAGACGGACGAGGCAGAGGAGCTGGCCGAGCAGTAGGTGGTGGGTGACGCTTTGAGGCTCTGCCACCACCACCACCAGGAGGTCCACCTCGACCACAGGGAGCTGGCGGGCAGAGACAGGCACAGCTCCAGGCAGCATAGGCCTACGACCACGGCGCGCCCGAGATGATTCGAGGTACTATCTGTGTCTATTCCACCCTTGCTGCAGTACTTATAGACACAGGAGCGAGTCACTCTTTCATAGCCGCTGCCCTTGTTCGGATCTCGGAGATTCCGACAGAGCCGTTGGCTCGATCCTTACGGCTAGAGACTCCTACGGGAGCAGACTCGATGATTACGCACTGGTGCCGGCAGTGTGAGCTTACTCTATGAGGCGAGAGCTTTGGCTGGGATCTCCTTGTAGCAGCGTCGAGGCCTTAAAACGTCATCTTGGGCATGGATTGGTTATCTATGGTCCATGAACAGATTGACTGTTTTAGGCGCAAGGTGCGATGTGTACGCACCGATGGGAGCATGTTCACCTTCACTGGCGAGAAGGGAGCCTTTGCAGCACAGAATGGACTTCCACAGAGGAGAGGACAGCCCATCACTCATCAGTTGGCTAGCCTCATCCTAGGAGTAGTTGACGTGCGGAGTCCTGGTTTTCCTGCAGTGGTGGATCAGTTTGCGGACGTTTTTCCCGACAACGTTCCAGGGCTACCTCCTCGCAGAGAGGTAGACTTTTATATTGACCTATACCCCGGGACAGCTCCGATATCAACTCCAGCATATCGGATGGCCCCCGCCGAGCTTCGAGAGCTACGGGTACAGTTGGAGGACTTTCAGGGCAAGGGGTTCATTCGACCCAGTGTTTCACCCTGGGCTTCCCTGATATTGTTCGCCAAGAAGGTGGACGGGAGCTTGCAACTTTGTGTTGACTATCGTCACCTGAACCAGGTGACAGTGAGGAACAAGTATCTGCTACCGAGGATTGATGACCTCTTTGATCAGCTCAAGGGAGCACGGTGGTTCTCGAAGATAGACCTCAGGTCAGGCTATCATCAGCTCAGAGTTAGAGATGAGGACGTACAGAAGACGACCTTCAAATGTCGGTATGGCCACTATGAGTTATTCGTTATGCCCTTCGGCGTAACCAATGCTACATCAGTGTTCATGGCCCTCATGAACAGGATCTTCCAGCCATACCTTGATCGGTTTGTCGTGGTCTTCATCGACGACATTCTGATTTACTCGATGACTGAGGAGGAGCACGCCTACCACTTACGGGTTGTATTAGACACACTCTGAGAGCACCGGCTTTATGGTAAGCTCTCAAAGTGCTAGTTCTGGATACGTGAGGTCCAATTTTTGGGACACGTCATCTCTGAGGCAGGAGTTGCAGTGGATCCTGTGAAGATCGAGGTAGTGTTAGCTTGGGAGCCACCCAGGAGCGTGATGGAGGTGCGGAGTTTCTTAGGACTAGCTGGATACTACTGGAGATTCGTGCCAGACATCTCTAGAGTTGCGGCACCACTCTCAGCTTTGATGAAGAAGGGGAAACCCTTCGTATGGTCAGAAAGATGTCAGCAGAGCTTCCAGGAGCTGAGACAGATATTGACCAGCGCACCTATCTTGAGGTTGCCTGAGGAGGGAGTAGGGTACGTAGTCTACTGCGATGCATCAGGGACCAGACTCGGATGTGTTCTGATGCAGAAGCGGGCAGTGATCGCCTATGGATCACGACAGTTGAGGACTCATGAGTAGAACTAAGCTACCCATGACCTGGATTTAGCAGCAGTGGTCTTCGTTCTGAAGACATGGCGACACTACCTGATGGGCGAGTGCTTTACAGTCTTTTCTGATCACCAGAGTCTCAGGTATATCTTCTCACAGAAGGACCTGAACCTGAGACAGCGTTGATGGCTCGAGTTCCTCCAGGACTATGACTTTGAGATAGTCTATACTCCTGGGAAGGGGAACGTGGTAGTCGATGCTCTCAGCAGGAGGACGGGCATACAGCTACTTGAGGAGGCGACATAGAAGCTAGCCTCTTTGTAGATATCCTTCGTGGATAGGGACGGAGCAGTCTTCCTTCAGTCTCTCATAGTCTCTCCTCCACTTCTGCAGCGGGTCAGAGAGGCACAACGTGAGGACGCTGACTGTGAGACATGGCGTGAATAGATATCCTCGGGACAGGCACCTGATGGTTTATCCCTTCGAGCAGAGCACGACATCATTTTCAAAGGACATACCATGGTACCGGTCTCTTTACGGGAGGAGGTGCTGAGAGAGTTTCACACTTCTCCTTTGGCGGTACATCCTGGAGTGGCGAAGATGTACCAGGATCTCAGACGACAGCACTGGTGTCCAGGCATGAAGAAGGCTGTAGCAGAGTTCGTTTCCCGATGCCTCACCTGCCAGTAGGTGAAGGCTGAGCACCAAGTACCAGCAGGCTTGGTACAGCCCTTGGAGGTCCCGGAGTGGAAGTGGGACGGGATATCTATGGACTTCGTGACTGGAATTCCACGCACATCCATAGGTCACGACTCCATCTGGGTGATTGTCGACCGACTCACCAAGTCGGCTCACTTCTTACCCATCCGAGAGCAGGGCTCAGTGGAGAGCTTGGGACGTCTTTATGTTCAGGAGATTGTGCGGCTTCACGGTGTTCCATCATCTATCGTCTCCGATCGAGATGCTCGCTTTACTTCCCGGTTATGGAAGGGATTGCAGGAGGCGTTCGGGACACAGCTACGTTTGAGCACCGCCTTTCACCCTCAGACGGATGGTCAGACGGAGAGGACCATTTAGACTCTCTAGGACATGCTCTGCGCATGGGTCATCGACTTTGTTCGTAGCTGGGAGGACCACATACCCTTGGTGGAGTTTGCGTACAACAACAGCTACCACTCCACCATCGGGATGGCACCATACGAGGTGTTGTATGGCCGACCTTTCAGATATCCTTTGTGCTAGACAGACCCTGGGGAGTCAGCACTTGTGGGGCCGGAGATGGTCCAGGCAATGACAGAGAAGGTCCAGGTCATCCAGGAACGGATAAGGACAGCTCAGAGCCGGCAGAAGTCATACGCTGACAGGAGGCGGAGGCCACTAGAGTTTGAGGATGGTGACCACGTCTTCTTGCGTGTCTCACCTGGACGTGGTATACGAAGATTTGGTCGAGGCGGCAAGTTGTCTCCATGCTTCATCAGACCATTCTAGGTCCTCAGCAGGATATGAAAGGTGGCTTATCGCCTGGCTCTACCACCTCAGTTGCACCGGGTGCACGACGTCTTTCACGTATCTCAGCTGAGGAGATACGTGTATGACCCGACGCACATCATTGACCATGGGGAGCATGACTTTGACGATGGGGCGACTTTTACAGAGGTCCCGGTGGAGATCGAGGATCGACAGGAGCGAGTTCTACGTGGACGGTCGATTCCTCTAGTGCGCATCAGATGGCAGCATGGGAATCTCCAGGAGAGAACTTGGGAGCGGGAGGCTCAGATGCGTGCTCAGTACCCTCATTTGTTTCCCTAGTTTTGATGTATCTTTACGGGGACGTAAAGCCCTGAGGTGGGAGTAATGTAAAGACCCGTAAAATTCAAGGGAATTTTTTTCTTAATTTTCTTTGGAATTTTACAAGAGCGCGGTTTCTGACGGCACCTGATTCCGAGACCCGGTGTGCCAGGAATCAATTTCTGAAGTTTGGCTCGGGTACGTTCAGTGAACGAACGAGCGGGAATTTCTAACTTTTGATCTGGTGCTCAGAATTGAAATATGAGGATGCCAATGAACTCGCAGCACCGATATTCGCTTAAGGAGACCTTTTCCGAGGTTGCGTTTTATGCAGGTTGAGAGTTAGTTTTGGGGGAAATTAAATGAAGTTAAATAAATTGAGGAACCATAATTTATTTTTATCCATGTTGGTTATTTCCTCCCAAAGGGAGTTAGGGGTGGGACCCACATCCACTTAACCTCCGTTGAGAGGATTAAGTGTGGTGGGGCCCACACGAACCCTAACTCTTCAACTCCCCTTTAAACTCCCAATAACTCTACTCTATTTAATTTTGGCAACTTGTGTTATTAAATGAGATGGGTTATTTAATTTCAAACTTTTGAAATTCAAAGTGGTTTGGTTGTGTAAATAAAATAAGTCTTTAGCTTATATTTTTTTGGTTAGATTTCTCTTGCCACCTTGAGAGAATTTGGGAGCTTTCGTCTTCTTCTTCAACCACGACGAAGAACGCGAAGAACACTTAGGCTCCGACGAAGAACGTCGTCACGTGCCGTCTCTTCTCTTCCTCGCAGCCGGTGTGTTTCCGAAGATCGACGACGCCGCATCTTCGATCTTCTTCCGTGTCAACGAAAGGAGACGCCGTTTCCTCCTCGGATTATCTCTGTCATCTTACGAAGCTTCTCCAACGACGTACCTCTTCGGACGCACCTCGACATCAACGGAAACGACGTTTGGTTTCCGCGACGCCCGACCTCCGCGACGCTTGTCTTCCATGGCTTGTTGACATGCTCCGCACTTGAAACCGAGGTAGGGGTTTATTTTTACTTTATTAATTGTTTCCGTTCTTAATTCTGGCATGTCGAATTTCGTGGTTTTCGACTAATTGTTATCGAATAATGCGAGGGGGCCGGTCCGCACAAACACGGCTGACCCTCCTCCTCATTTCATAAATGTTTTCTTTGTGGTTGGTACGAAGGAGCGTGGTGTCGACGCACCACGCGGTTACATGCGGAACATATGCGCGGCGCCATCGCGCCACGCCGTGGAAAGGAATTCAAGGACGCGACGACGTCGCGCCGCGTCGAAGGAAACTGAGAACGCCGCTGTCGGAGCGGGGCTGCGACAGAGGAGCGCGGTGCCGTCGCACCGTGCCGGACGACAAAGGCCGCGGCCGGTTCCGGGCAGCGGCGGAACAAGGTGACCAGTGGCCAGCCGGGCCACCGGTGTCGGAGCCGGAAAGGGACCGGCCGCTGCTGGTCCCGTCGAGGAGGAGCTGGCCGGCCAAGTCGGGCCGGCCGGAATTGGGGAAGGCCGGGGGAATTAAATTCCCCCGACCAGTTAAACGGCCCCCATTATGAGGGGGGCCACGGTTACATAGGGGGGGCAGCCCCCCCCCCCCCCCCCCCTGTTTTCTCAATCAGCTCGGCCGAAGGCCGAGCTGGCAGCGCGCCCAGCGTGCTGCCTAGAGCCGGACCGGCGCCTGGCCGGTCTGCCAGGTCGGGCCGCGCTGGGCCGCGCCGGGCCGGGTCGACCCTGTCCGGGCCGGGTCGACCCTGTCCGGGGCGGGTCGACCCGGTTCGGGCCGACCGAGGGGGTCTCGGGCCGGGTCGGCCCGGGCCCAAAACCCCCGATACCGAACTGTTTAGATTCAAATACCCATAACTCGGGCTACGGACCTCCAAACGACGCTCCATCAGTGGTGATGCGATTCTTGGATCGAGACGGTCGTTTCGGTATATCGCACTCAAGGTTTTGGAATACTTTGAGTTCGGCCGGGTTGATTCGTACACGAAATCAACCGGGCCCTCGGAGCGGAAACGCTCGTATCTTGAGCTACAGACGTCCGATTGACGTGTCGTCGACTTTGTTGAGTTCCTCTTAGTGAGACGGATCTTTGGGCATACTCCACCCGAGGTTTGGACGCCGGTGGAGTATGGTCAGGTTGGTTTTTCCTTAAAAACCAACCGGGCCCCTGGGACGAAAAAGCCAATAACTCTCAGACCGGGCGTCTGATTGACGCACCGTCTGTTGCGTTGAGTTCCTGTTGACGATACAGAACTTTTGTACACATCAACTCTGGACCTTGTGACAGTTGATGTATCAGCCTCTCGGCTCGTGGAGCAGACCCTCCCGAATGAGCTTGCTGTGTGCAGGAACCCTAGAGCTGGCTGCGACTGATACTGCGACTGCTACTATGACTGCGACGACGACAGTACAGAAATCCTTAGTAGATTCGACGACGACTACAACACTCAGCGATCTTGTGTGGATCAGTGCTACTGATCCTGTGTGGGTCCAATCCTGTGTGGGTCTGCGCTCAACGGTCATGTGTGAACCAGCGCCTACAGATCCTGTGTGGGCCCGATCCTGTGTAGGTCTTTGCGGGGGTTAGTACCTTTTGATCCTTCGTGGGTCCGACGACTTAGATGGATCAGTGATCTTCTCTATCGTCTTTCGAGGAAGAATACCTGTGTGAGCTGAATCCTGTTGCTTTCCTGTGTGGATTGTGTTGTGCTATCCTGTGTGGTTTTCGTTTTGCTTTCCTGTGTGGAATACGTATACTTTCCTGTGTGGACTGAGTTGTACTTGGGCTCGGAGGTTGGAGCGTATTGGAATTGATGACTTAGGTATATGCATGGGCATATACCTAAGCAGTGTCGGTTGTTACTTCATGATTGTATCTTTCCTTTGTGGTTTATCCTTTGTGGATTTTGGGAGACCTTCAGGGGTCTCGGGGTCCCTACTGAGTAGCTTATACTCACCCCTGCACGGGCTATGCCCACACTACGTTGTGTTGGTTGCAGACGACGGACAGCGTTGATCGTGGTTAAGGCTTGCTGAGCAGGACGGTAACTGGAGGTGGACCACTGGGCGGGACGTGGTCGGAGCGGACGGCGGGACCCGAGGAGCAGTGGAGCTATCTGTACCCACCCTTCAGGTGGGATTTCCAGTGGACAACTCAGTGTAGCGGCTTTTACATTACAGTGGTTGTTTTCCCTTTCGATTTGTACTTTACTTTCAGTTTGGGTTTGTATACTAGCCCATTTACTTTTCCGCACTCCAGTTGTACTCTGTTTTTACTTAGTCTTTACTTTTCTGCTTGCTTACTCTGTGGTTCTTGTTTACTTTACAAAGGCAATGCCTTCCCTTTTTTACCGGGAATTACGCCTTGGTGCTAGTCGCCAGCCCCTGGCCTATGGAAGGCGGTCTTGGCGTAGTCACGGCACGGGCCCCGAGGTCGGGTCGTGACATGGTCAATCCTGAAAAAAAGGCTAACACAAAAGTAAACACATGATATTATAAGTTATTGAAATATTTATATTTGAAATAAAATACTCACAAAAGGGATGAGTGGAAGAACACCCATCTGTACCATGTGACGATTATTATCTGTCATCTTTTTCCGTCGCCTCTCTTCAATGGGTGTCGTTTCCTGCAATGAAAACAAATATGGAAGTAATTAGAAACAGATAACTAATGTGTAACCCAAAAAAAATATAGAAAAACCATTCTGATAAAAAAACATAAAGTAAAAGAACATTTATGGTGGTTTGAAGGTAAGTACTAGGATACACACTCTGAATGATGTAGGTGAAACATGTAGGTGAGAACACGACTGTATGATTCTATATATTTCCCACCACAACTTCGGGTTCACAATCAACTCTGAAAATTGAGCTATTGGCGTCATCATAAGTAATAAACGGATTGCTTCCAATTGCAGTAGGAATAGTGTCAACTTCATCATCACCATCATCAAAAACATGTCTGGGATTTACTTCAATAATTACACCGAATTTAGGATGACGATGATCTTTGACATAAAAAATTTGTTTCACCATTGATGCTAATACATATGGTTCATCAGTGGAAATAGTGTGAGTCATGTCAATAACTCAAAATCCACAATCATCAATAAAGGTGCCTTGCCTCATCATTGAATCAAACCATTGAAATTTCATCATCGTGACTCGACCATGCGAGTAATAATCCAAAATTATTATTTTCTACATGACTCCATAATAAGAAACATTTTCAGAACGAGGTCTAGTATCCGATGAACTGGCATAACAGTCTATTGTGGTAGTTAGCATAACACCATTATGCTGTGTTCTCATGTTTATTGCTCGTTCAGAGATAATAAATTTTTATCCATTGATCACAAGTGATTTACAAGCACGAACCATGGTATTAGGAACAAAAGCCAAAGCTCTTATTTCCTCAGAAACAGAGTCTGCAGGCAAACTCGATACCTAAAATATAAACAAATATTAAAGTTAATTAAATATTATTTTTATTTAGTTATTACAGAAATATTTTTACCTTCAATTTCAACCAAGCAAAAAACCCTTTTCTATGCAAAGTCTCTTTCCTTCTCAAAGATAAAGAACGATGATTTCTATATATCAATTCTTTATGTTCCCTGTAGATAAAAATAATAATAGTTTAACAAATGTTTAAAATTACAAGAGATAAGATAAGAGATACATGTACAATTTACTTACTTGATATACTCATAGAAAAAATCACAATTGAACAACATTGTGCGATGTGCCATCTCTCTCTCTTCAAGGCTTAATGTCGTCAATGTATATGATCCCGGAATTCCTCCTATCTGAGGAAGTGATGGAAAACTGGGTTCAATTTTCCCATACTGTTATTCTTCATTTCTCATTGGTCTGTTTATTCTCATAGTAAGATCAGACAAATACATTGCGCATAAATCCATACATTCTTGAGCCAAGTAACCGTTCACAATAGAACCTTCGGGATAATTCCTTTTCCGAACATATGATTTCAATTTGAACATGTTTATTTCAGTTGGATACATCCAACGGAAAGCAACGGGTCCTCCAAGAAGTATTTCGGTCAGAAGATGGACAGTCAAATGCAACATGCATGTAAAAAATGATGCAGGGAATATTTTCTCTAACTCACACAAAATTAATGGTGTCGCTGCCAACAGTTTTGGCAATAAGGATTTGGACAACCTCTTATCACAAAGATCTCTAAACAAATAACACAACTGAATAACTGAGACTCTAACATTATTGGACAAGAGATGACAGATTGCTATTGGAATCAACTCATGCAAAAGGACGAGATAATCATGAGTCTTCAAAGATTTCAGCTTCAACTCTTTTCTGTTGACCTGTTTTGATATATTTCTTGAATATCCATCAGGAACTTTAATAGTCTCTAGCACTTCCAGAAATTGATTTTTTTCAGCAGGTGTCATCACATAAGAAGCACATGGAACTTGCCATTTATTTTCACTGATACAGACAGGATGCAATTCTGGTCTGATCCCATAATCTACCAAGTCACACGGAGATCGTAAATCATCTTTTGTCTTTCCCTTGACATTTAGAATAATTGAAAGCAATATTTCACATATATTCTTTTCAATGTGCATTACGTCTAAGCAATGATGTAACAAGTTGGTTGACCAATACGACAACTCAAAGAATATAATCTTCTTCTTCCAATTGTAACAGGTATCATTGGAAACATTTTTCCTCTTTCTAGATTTCATTACACCCTTCCCAAATGAATAACTGAAATCTTTCAATTCATTAAGCACATCAGTTCTAGACATACGCTGAGGTGGATCATCATTCTCCATGGTATTGTCAAATCTTCGACGATTGTTTCTATAAAAATGGTTCATTGGCAAGAATCATCGATGTCCCATAAAACTAAAACTACGACGATATTTCAGTCTTCTCGATTGAGTATTCTTCATATAAACAGGACATGAAAATTTTCCTTTTGTGCTTCATCCAGACATCATTGCATAAGCAGGAAAATCATTGATCGTCCACATAAGCGCAGCACGCATCTGAAATATGTCTTTCGAACATGCATCGTATGTGGGCACACCCACATCCAAAAGAATTTTCAACTCTTTTATTAAAGTTTTCATGTATACGTCTATATCATTTCCGAGATCAGAAGGGCCAGATATCAGTATACTCAAGAAAGTGTAAGGCTTTTTCATACACAACCAAGGGGGGAGGTTATAAATGTGTATGAAAACTGGCCATGTGTTGTGCGAAGTAAGCATCTGCCCAAATGGATTAAAACCATCACATGAAAGACCCAGTCTCACATTACGCACGTCGGCTGCAAATTCAGGATATCAAGCATCAAATCTTTGCCATGCAAATCCATCTGTAGGGTGAACCAACTCTTCATTATTCTTTTTTCTCTCGATGTCATGCCATCGCATTTTTACGGATATTTCATCAGAAATGAAAAGGTTCTGTAATCTGGGGATCAATGGAAAGTGCCACATTACTTTTTGTGGCACATGAGATGGCGTTCCATCATCTTTTGGATTCCATCGGGAGGTTCCACATTTGATACAATCATTTCTTTCAGCAGTTTTCTCCCAAAATAAGTTGTAATCATTCGAGCAAGCATGGTTTTTTTTTGAGAATCCAAGTTCATCAACTAACTTCCATTCCATATAGTGGTTTGAGGGAATATCTGCATCATCTGGAAGTAAGTCCTTCAAGAAGGTAAGAATGTAATCAATTGCAGTATTTGAAATCCCATACATAGTTTTCCCATGAAACAATCAGATTAAAAATTCCAAATTTTTCATTTTACCACATTGCCGATATACTGGAGTCGTCGCAGCATCATTCAATTTTTTCACCCTATCAACATCATCATTTTCATTGGGTGCATCATGTGTGATTGTATCGAAGCCTTGTTGGCTGGACATCCTTTCCTTCTCATGATTCCGAATAAATGGACACCGATCATATATCAAACTCTCCAATTCAGTCCTATCATTTGGATCATCAACATTTTGAGATTCCATTTTCTCTCCATTGTGATACCACACATAATAGTTTGTTTGGAAACCATATTTGGTTATATGATAGCTAACTACTTCACAACTCAACCAAGGTCTTCCAACACAATTAAAACATGGGCAGTGTATGCGACCACTATCTAAAGCCTTGTCAAATGCAAAATCTAGAAAGCTATTCAAATTATTTTGAAAATTGGTTGAAATTCGATCAGTTTTGTACATCCAACTTCTGCCCATTCTGTAAAAAAAGTTTAATAATTAATTTCAAATAAATTCAATAATATTGAAGTTTAATCAAAAAAATATGTAGGTAAATGACAATTGTTTACTTTATATAAAAGCATAACTGACACATTACTCTATATGAGAATCATATTAAGAAATACAACAAAATACAGTGTATATAAGAAAATAAGATACAGAATTTCTAATGCCTATATTCAAGGATTTCCCAGTAAGATATTGGAAGTGGATCAAGGAATACATAATCCTTAAGGATCTTGTTGGGAGTACATGAGTTTTATACTTTAACATCCTTAGGGAGATCAGGATAAGGAGTAGCATGAGGATCAGGGGAGTGGCGGGACTGTCCAAGGGGGGTGCAGGGTGTCCAGGGGGGTGCGGGGTGTCTAGGGGGTGGTGGGGCCGACTGGGGGGTCGGAGGTGTCCAGGGGGTGGGGGCTATCTAGGGGGGTCGGGGTGTCCAGGTGGGCGGGCTGTCCGCAGGGGTGGTCAGGCTCTCCAAGGGGGTAGGGGGAGTCCAGGGGGGTGGGCGGGCTATCCAAGGAGGTGAGTGGGGTGTCCAGGGGGTGGGTGGGGCTGTCCGGGGGGTACGAGGTGTCTAGGGGGTGGGAGGGCTACCCATTGGGGTGGCGGGGCTGTCTAGGGGGTCTGGGGTGTCCAGGGGGGTGGGCGGGCTGTCCAGGGGGTGGCGGGCTGTCCACGGGGGGGTGGGCAGGCTGTCTCTGGGGGTGGTGGCATTGTCCAGTGGGGTCGGGGGTGTCAAGGGGGTGGGGGGGGGGGCTTTCCAAGGGGTGGGGGTGTCCGGGGGGATGGGGGGATGGGGGTGTCCGGGGGGTGGTGGGCGGGTGTCCGGGGGTGGGGTGGGCGGGCTGTCAACAAGGGTGGGGGGCTGTCCAGGGGGTATGGGATGTCCAAGGGGAATTGTCAAACCTTTAATAGATGTGTTCTTTTGAAATAGAATAGATTCTCTTACTGGCATGTCAGCATTAACCAAACATAATTTCCTACTACCACAGAACCCTATGATAAATCTAGATAAATTAGGGAATTCAATCCTAATTATTGAATTGTTTTTAATTTTTTTAAGTATCTTGATATTAAAACATTATACTTAATTTATAGTAATGAAATGCCTCAGAAGTATTATTACCTATGGGTATCTCACACACTCAAATCCTTAGAATATTTTTGGGGATCAATGACAACCTATAAACATGTTTTATCATCATCATTGTCTGAATGAATAGGATTCCTAACTGATATCATCACGATCTATAATAAAATGTTTTGACCATATTCTATTGATTTTTTTGGTTATGATCCCTCAAATGAAAGGATTCACTAGTAAACATTCTATAGAACATTCCCTATATTATAAGTGACTTGTTCTTCATTTACTAGGGAGGATAACTCATCCCAAGGCGCACACTCAATCTAGTATTGAAGATGAGTTGCAGATATAGCCAAAAAATACATTTACCAGGCACCAAAATGAATATAGTGGAGAATGAATCAACATGAAATTATGTTAAAATAGATTTACACTAGATTTATGTGTTATGATCTCTCTAGTCATAGTCACACACTTCATTGGAAATGGTAATATTATCTAAAAAATAAATAAATTATTGGTATTAAATGACATGGTCCTTTTATAATGTAATCCCCACTATACCAGAAAAACTATGTATTATCTATACATTTAGGCCGTTATAAATTATAAATAACCCATGAATGTCATTTTACATCTCACATATAAAAAAATTCTACCAAAAAAATATAATTCATTTCAATAGTTTAACAACATGATAGGTGCCACATGAACAAATGTGTTCTAGATCTATATTTCTCTATCATAGTTTCACACCAATTAGTACATTCTATTGGATCATCATCCCTATGAAGCCAAGTATATAATATCACATACAAGTAATTTTATCTAGAGTTTGATTACCTATTATGACTATTAATCTAGCTAATGAATTCTTGATTCATCGATCAATGATTAATAATAAGGTTCATGTAACCTTCTATGTTTTCAACCATTCCCTAGGAATGTATAACTCAAAAAATCAATGAATTCCCTAAAGCTATAACCCTTATGTAGTTTCAATTTATAAAATGAGGACCCATAAATCATTGTTGTCATTTTAGAAAAAAGAACTCCCACATGGTATGAATGGTATCATAATGACACCTATATGTTGAAAATATTAATATAGAATTAGAAATAATTTTATGTTATTAGGTTGATAAATATACCTATAGAATAATTTAATCATAACTTAAATGAAGGTCAAAACAATGAACGCCATGTTATGGTTTTTTTAATACATTACTCAAACTCAACATTTACTTATAAACAACTCAAAGAAATTTTTTAAAAACATCAATTTCCAAATATTAGTCATTGATTCACTATCAAATATTGTGAATCTTAAATTTTTTGAAAATCCCTAAAATAGGAAAAAATGACATGATATTTTGAGATATTTAAATAAATGTGGAAATCGGAGGAAGAGAGATTGTATTTGGGAATAGGTTTAAATAATCTAACATGGATGATGGAGTTGCAGCTGATCGGACGAATGAAATTGGGTTAGGGTTCACTGGGCGTCGCGGATTCTGCAAATTGGGGAATGTTGTGTCATACTGCCAGGGCCTCTAGAATTGGATGTATTTGAGGAGAACTTTCCCAACGGTTTGTAAAAACCATTGGGAAACATGAATTTTCCCAACAGTTTCTAAAAACCGTTGGGAAAAGATTAAAAAACTTTGGCTTTCCCAACGGTTTCTTCAAACCGTTGGGAAAGCCTTCACAAAACCATTGTTTACCAATGGTTTGTTAAAACCGTTGGTAAAAAACACTTATACCAACAGTTCTGGAGAACCGTTGGTATATAAGTGTTGGGAAAAGCCTGCTTTCCAGTAGTGCAAGGGAGTGTCTAGCGTCATCATATCCTCAGAAGTATAAACAGTAAGTCTAAGGATTTCCACAGTATGAACAGAAATAAAGATACGAGAAAATCCTATATCCAAAAGTGCAGAGGATAAAACTAAGGCTACTAAAATCATACCTTGAACTTTGGAAGGTCTAGGATCCTGCTCCTGATAAATCTGCTCTACCGCAAAAGTCTGGCCTACACCGTGGCCCTGTGTAGCAGCCTGCGATCCCTAAGCTGACCCTCCCTGAGCCTGACCACTATGTCCACAGCCTCAACCCCAGCCTGAATGACCTAAAGAACTTCATACCCCAGTCTGTTACAGAACTGGTAATCCTACTCCTGTACGCGGAGTCAAAACTGATCCTCCTTCACTAGCCGCTGGAAGAACAACCTTGTAGAAACGCTGCAGATGACCCATCTTGCCTCATGATCGGCACTCCACTAGGTCTCTTGGGAACTGAGGATTCTTATGCCCATTTTTTCCACACTGATATCACACCACTTGGTTTCCAGAATAAATATCTCGTCTACCAGAAGGAATGCCTCTCTTTTTCGAGTCACCTCGTGTAGACTCTTAGTGGCGCTTCTTGCCGTCTACCTGAAAAGATTCAGCCCTGGAAGCTGAACTGCCCTGGTCCACAGCTTCAGTCTCCCTCAGTTTTCTCTCCATGATAAGATCCTGGTTGACTATCATAGTAATATAAGTCAACTGGAATAGGTTCACCTGTGATCTGATGTCCGATCTGAGGCCTTCCTCAAACTTCATCACTAAAAACAGCTCGTCATTCACCAGAACGGGAGTGAAACACTGTAACTCTGTGAAGCGATAGGAATAATCCATAACTATGAGAGTACCCTACTGCAGGTTCATGAACTCTCTGGCTCTGTCAGCCCTTAGCGTCACTGGGTAAAAGTAGTAATAAAATGTATGCTGAAACTCGTCCCAAGACATATCCTGTTGGCACCCTGTTTGCGAAACCACATCTCACCATCTCTTGGCGGAGTCTCGCAGCATATAAGTCACGAGATTCACTATCCTCTCCAGTGGCGTCTCCAGGTGCTCAAAGATGGATAGCATGGATTCTATCCATGACTCCGCAACTTGTGTTCCTCCCTCCCCTGTGAACGTGGGAGGATGTTGCTGCTGAAAAACCCACGTCAGCTCTGCCATTAAAGGGGTAGGATGTTGAGCTCCCTGGAAGGTCTGCATGAACCTCATGAAACCCTCTCTAAACTGTGCATCAACACTAGTGTCTAGAATCATTGTATGTTCCATGTCCGGAATGATAGGTGGAACTACGAGTTGTCCATGGTCTCCCATATCAGGTGTACGGTCACTGCCTGGTTCCTGACATGCAACGGGAGGACTTCTTGGTGCCATAGCTATGAAAGTCAAAATAAAACCTTCTTTAATGAAGAACACAGTTGAAAAATAAGAGTGTAAAATGGAACATGAGGGAAAAGCTTTAAAATTGTGTAAAACAAGACTACATGGCGTGTTAGTACCACTACACGACATGTGTTCTGGAAATTTTACATTGAGCATGTACCTTGGCCATACATGGCTGTGTACACCACCCGACTACATGGAGTGTTCTCAAACTACATGGTGTGTACTAACCCTTTTTCTCCCCAACTGATCACTCCTACATGGCTAGGAATACTGTTTTTCCCAGTAGGATACTAAACGGCATGTTTGTCCACTACACAGCATGTCTTTAAGATTTTTCTCATACCCGTGTTGTTGGTCACATAGACTGGTACACAGACCACTACTACACGGCGTGTCAACATGGTACATGGTTTGTTTCTCGGCGGATTTTCCCTACCCATGTATTCAGAAACACGGAGAGGTCACACGAATCCCCTATGACGAAACTACATGGCGTGTACTAGACATGCCTTACCTGGCCCGTGTTGTTCGCGACACGGCCTGACACATGGATGACCCTACACGGCGTGTTCTAGATGGACACGATGTGTACTTGAAGGAAACCCCCGGCTCGTATTGTTTGTGACACAGCCGGATACCCAATTCATACTACACGGCATGTTCTTACAAGAACTTTCACAACCCCGTGTCCCTATCCACACAGTCAGTGACACGGCTAAAAACTACATGGCATGTATTCATGATGTAAACACCATGAATTCTGGTTTTTTCCAGATAGTAGCCTCAGAACTACATCAGAGCCTAGAAAACATAGAAAACCAGCATTTAGGTGCCAAATTTCAATCTGTGGGGGCCCATACTCCCCGTGAATCTAAGTTTGGCATCATAAAAACGCATATAACAAGTAAACAGTATAAAAAACTCACGACCCACCCAATTCCGATCCTCGAGGGCCCATAACACCTCTAAGACCAAAGTTTGGAAGCCATGATAAAGTAGCTCTAAACAAATGATACCCTATTAATCATGGAAGGTATTCTATCACAGTAGCTATCACAACAGCATGCATCGTCTATCACAATTTCTATCACAAAAGTATGTGAACTCTAATGCAACCAAGATGGCATGGAAAAATGCATGACATGTGATTTTCTAACAAGTGCCTATATGATGCATGAGATGGCATACCCTCATCTCATTGGGTTGCAAAAAAATAGAACCACAATCATATAAACAGTAACATCACAAAACAAGTGGACCACCCAATGGTGAAATCAAGTAAACTTTAACATTTTCAAAACATGAAAATTGCTACATTTGAGGTAATCTGGCATTTTCCCTATACACGGGTTCTAGAACTCCCAGGCACATCTATTTACCATTTACCTATTCCGTCTTATCCCTATCTAATTTCTCTAAATATTAAGTCAATATAAAAGGAAAGAAACTCCTTTGATACCAAATTGTAATGACCCGAACTAGAGTCACTCAACTGGTGCCCCATACCCGGTTCGCCACATGACCTCAAGCGCATTTCCCCAAATTCCAGAGGATGCCGACTAGCAGCGAGGGCCTTGGTGAGTCATTGGGGAAACTATGCCCTCATTTGGTAAGGTATACAAAAAAAACAAAAAATAACAATCAATAGCGGAATTAGTAAACAACATATAGTAAGTGAAATTAAACAGCGGAAACAATGTATAATATAAAACTGATGAAAATGATGCAGCAGGTACAAGTATCTAAGGAAAGTAGCAAATACAACAACGTGCTGAAATACAACTGAGAACAAAGTACTAAAAGTAAATAGCAACTCCAGCAACATCGCAAGCCTAGGCTCGATCTTATGCTCTCCTGATCCAACCAGCAATCATGTACCTGAAGTAGAAGGGCCACAATCCCTATCCACACCTGCAACCATATAAACTATTTGGTCCAAAAATCAGGACCCAACCAGGGTGTGATACTAATCCTAGTAGGAAATCACAACAAGATCTGTGCCCTACTATCAGTGAACAATGTAGCAAAAGTAAAAGAAATAAATGCACCAGAGAAACAGGGGTATAGTAAGTAAACAGTCCTACAAATATCCATTCACATTTATTTAGAAATTTAATTCTGTCATTTAATTATCACCCAAAGAATCTATCAATGGCTCTATATTCCCAAAGAAAAGTAAGTAACACAATAGGTATCTCAGCAGACTACCTAAACTAAAAGCAGTACAAAACACAAGCTTGTTCTTTGGCTTGGTGGACTCGTCACAACCAACCAAAAAATATTCACACTGACTCTCTAGGTGGCTCATACTGGAAGACCCCTGTAGTCATTTAATCATACAAAGGCATAGACACTCTGGGAATCACTCACCGTCAATTCCCCTATAGTCTTGCAACGATAGGTATAGACTCTCTGAGGAATCACTTACATCTAATTCCCCCGATAGTATCGATACGTAACTAAGGGAACTCTGAGAAGGCACAAAGTCCAATTCCTATAGGTCCTATGAATGATACTAATATATAACATACTCTCAAGGGAATCCCTTAATCGTCAGTTCCCTCTTTAGTCTACCGCACCAGGTTCACACAGCCCTGAGCAGTCTAGTCATGCGTAATCGACTGTCAGCAGCCCTAAGTAAGTTCAACAACTACTTGGATAATATCTACAATGCATCAAAAGAATATAAACAGCAGGAAATACATGCAATCAATTATCTCAAGGTAGGCAAACAATGCAACAAGGTATGCCTCACAGGCAACCTAATCTAAATGGAGGTAAACAGCCAAAACAAGGGAAACACCCATGGGGCGATCCTCAAACATTCTAAAAAGAAAACATTAATCATATAATAACCTCAATCATATAATAAATCTAAGTCAGGTGATAATGCAGATTCAAAAACCTAACCCCAGATACCCGATACATGGGAATCCGGCACATTTTGCACAAAAACTCAAAGACATTCAACGTAGAGCAACAAACCGCCTACCTTAATCCTAGGAGATCGATATACTTGAACCTCAGCCAGTGAATCATCCTAGAATGGAGAATATCTGCAAAAACATCTAAAATGTTCAACCATAGATAACTCTTATAAGAGAAAGAATCAAGAAACATGGCCAAGGAAGAACCAAGAACACACCGCTGCGATTCTATTGCAACCGACGGTGTTCGATTCAGATAACTGGTGAAGGATCAGAGGCTCAGAGAAGATTCTGCCTCCTCAGATGCTCTGGACGTAATTAGGCAAAGAAGAAGGCAGAAATAGGGATTAGACGCGACCCCAGTCCATTTAATGAAATAAAAAATAAAAGTACATGGCGTGTACTTCTTGAGTACATGGAGTGTACTCGCCTTTTCCATATACCGCATTAAGTGGCATCTACATCACCTTTACACACTGTGTGTGTGGCCCGAACATGACCAGCACATGGCCTCGTGCATGATCAAAGTACACAGGGTATACTTATAAAGTACATGACGTGTAATTAGAAAATTTCCATATTTTCCTCTTTTCCTCAAAAACAACCAGAAAAGGAAAAACATACATAAAACAAAGATCCGGGTTCTTACAATTATTTGTATTCAAGTGTCTCTCTTTTGGTTAGGAACTCTAACTAAAATATCATTTTAAATGTTTTAAATATTTATTATTAAAAATCTTTCTCATTAATGTCCATGTTTTAAAAATTGTTTTAAGGTTTTATTTATATGGACTTTAAAGTTTTAAAATTAAAATTCCTTTTAAAAGTTTCAAAGTGGTATGGGACACTTTTATTCAAAAAAATCTATTTTAAAGGGATTCATTACAAATAGTGTGGCTTTTAAATGTTTTCAAGAAAAAGGGTGATATTTCTCTCAAATAGTTTTGATGGTTATTTTCATCTATGTAAATATACTACATTATTCTCAATTGATGTTAATCTATTACAATAAAATCTTCTATATTGTATTGAATGATTTATGTTTGACTATGGATGTGATATTTTTTTACCATTCATGGTTTGTGGATAAAGTATTGACATTTCGTATGCTATTTTTAATATGAATGTTTATGTTATGTTTCAAATTTTCATATGAGGTATGAATTGGTATTAGTAACTGATGGGTGGAGCCCGCTATAGCTTCTCGATGCATCGGTAGGTCTCATGAGACAAACTAGTGTCTTAGCACAAGGGCTTGACAAAATATTATTTGTAGTCTTGGCACAATGCCTTGACTATGTGGTTATGATAGTCTGGCGTTATGCATTCCATCATTATGAAAGTAGATATTGATATTTCATGTGATCATTCGACTAATAGAATATCCATGTGAAAAATTAAATTGAATTATTTGATTTTATCTTTGCCATATTATGCTGAAGTTCAAGTTTAAAAGGCTTTTTTTCTAGTCTTATACACTACCTTAAATATTTATTCTTATTTAGGAAAGTTTTCACTATATTGTTATCCTTACTGAGCATCTAAGATTTCCCCTTTCTATGTTTTATTTTCCTAGAATGCAAAGAAGTATATTATGACTGACCTCCATGGATAGTCTATGGGATCTCAGTGTTTTCTATGGAGCCAATGTTGTTGTAGTTTTCCATTTTTTGATGTAATGTAAACCTTATGAATGTATCTAGTACTTGAAGTCTACTAAACTAATCGGACTTTCGATACTTGAACTTTTATAATCATGCTAATGATATGTAATAATGCACCGACTCTGGGCTTCTGGGTTCGGGGCATTACATTTGGTATTAGATGAAGTTTAGTACAAACCTTAGAAACTAGATTTATATAAACACTGATTAGAGAACATATACCTAAGATGGACTTTGAGGATTAGTATAGAAGAACTTCCTAGAATTTTGGTATTGTAGAGATTTTGTGAGTTTTTCGAGAAATACATCCATGTCTAGATTCGAGCAAGTAGAGGTGGCCCTGGCATAGATTTACCTAGGGGTAAGACCCGAAAACACCGCTTTGAGACAAACTCGAACGGGAACTGGTGCACGGAAATGGGCCTTGCTGCACTCTTGGTTACGACACTCCTAGGGGATATGCTTAGGATAATTTAAATTTTCTTTACAAATTGATTTGAATTATTTAAATATAATATGAGAATAAATGACCTTGGTTAATCTTAAGGTGTTTAAAATTGAGAATATGGTGTCATGATATTCTATAAATGATTTTATGACTATTATTACTCACACAATGATTTCTGGTTTTATTCAATGGATGGATTCCAAGGAAGTCATAGTAACTTTGAGAATGATGTACAAGGTGGGAACGGTGGTGGAAATGAGAAACAAAATGGAATGTTGATAGGCGTAAAAGATATAGTGTTCATGCCAAATCAGTTTTCCAAAAATATGATCAATAACATATATATTAACCAACTCCCGGACTCAAAAAAGAAGAGAAAGGTGATGAATGATAAGAGCTCCCGTAGTGGAGACCATGGAGAAAAGAATCCTCAATTTCCATCATGCAAGAAATGTGGAAGAAGACACCCAGGAAAGTGACTCAATGGAACAAAGAAATGATTTATGTGTGGGAAAGAAGGACATAAAGTAAAGAATTGTCGAGGAAAAATGAAGAGTACTATGGAAGAAAATAAAAATGGTCCCAAGAATCCATTTACAGTCATTTTCCATAAATTTAGGGGACCTGTCCATTACCCAAGTTAATTCCCTATTCTATAGGATATTTTCTTGGTCAAGGAAGAAGCTGTGTGGAAATAAATGGTTGGAGGAATTTTTAAATGTACTAGTACTCCTTGTTGATGGGATTACTTTGGAATAATTGTCTCTTGTATTTTTAACCCTGCAGTTTGTCATGTGAAAATGATATTTGAGGAAGACTTATCTTTTCTCTTGTGGATATAGTTATAAATAACCATTTTGTTTTATATGATCATTGGGTTTGAGGAAATTACAAGTTATTATATTTTGGGATTAAAATGCAAGGTATGAGATAAAATTTGAGGTTAAATTATGTTATGGTTATTTTGAGGAATTTATCCCATTTTGGTAATGTTATAAAATATAGTTTTTGAAAAAGGACCACACGTAGACCATGTGACAACCCGCCGTGTCAAACAAAGCTATGGGATTTGAACCCACAACCAAAGTGCGATTGGGATTTATCGCCTACCACTGGACTACGTGAAGTCCCTGGTTAGTGTGACTAATTATTTTTAGTTAAATTATTTTATTGATCTATAATAATTTCATTTTGGATCTTATGTCTTATCAAATGAATACCCTTAGTATAGGAAAATGATTCAGTGATTAAGTGATAAATGTTATTTTGGAAGATATTCGCTTTGTTGGAAACACTATATGCCCAAGGAAAATAGAATAATATGGGATTTCATTTGACGAGTAATGATGGATTTTTATCTATCTTTTTATTCTGGATTTATAGTGATTTAGGTTATTTGAGGAAATTATTAACCAAAAATAGAGAATATGTGATTAGGTTAATTACTTTTAAGTATGTGACTTTAAGAGTATTTGATGTCATTTGGAGATACAATTTAATGTGGAAGACTACATAACCTAATTCTTCTATGTTTTGGGTTTCAATATTAGTTTGGATTATATTTAAGGATTTTAAGGACAATTGTTTATTTAGTGGTATTTATTTAACTTTGGGGTATTGTTGGTTTAGTTTTATAAATTAAGATTAGTGTTTCTTTCTCTAATGGAATATCCGTTTTGGGGATCATCAGATCTTATACTAACCATTTTGTTTTTGATTAGTCTCTAAATTCAAGGTAAATATATAGTTTATCCTTTGTGGATCATGTGATTCTATTGAAGTTTATTCTATCTCTTCCAGTGTGACCATGTATTCTTGAATAATCATAGTTTAAAAAAATGAGTTAGTGGTAGAAATTTATTAAATAATGAAACTCTACTTAAAAAGTAAGTATATCTCTTTATGTTATTATTCAATCTCATAAATTAATTCCTCATCATTATGTAATTTAACTTAAAACAAAAAAAAATGTTGTCTGTTTACTTTTCCTACTGGGAGACTAATGACTGTTTGTCCCATCAAAAGTTTGTGGTTTTCTTGTTGTTAACTTTTTCCTAATAATGTTTTATATCCCTCTCCATTAGAACTGGACACTTAGTTTATCATCCATATCCATGCTTTCCAACATGTAATCCTATTATGGGTTATCTTGGGTGACCTTTGTACTTCTCTTTCTTTCTCTTAAAGTGGTAGTTTTATTAACTCTTTTTCCAATGTGGGAATTTCCATTATATTCCCAAGACCAATTTTAAAAAAAATTTTGGAAGAAATTATTTGAAGGAGGGGAGAATTTAACACCCCAATCTTCCACGGTACGCTTCTTTTTTGAATAATATAGTAGCGTGTGTTGTATGCAACTTCGAGTTCCAACACACCACAACCAATCAAACTAGCCATTTTGAATAGTAATACCCACTTTTGAAATTTTATAAATTTTGTCTTTCAAAATGGACTTCATTTTTGGATTTTTAATATCGAAATTATCTTAGGGTTAATTTTTGTACTTTTCTGATAACATTCATATTTTGATGAATAGTGAAAATTACTAAATTTTAATTAAAAAACAACTTTTTTTAATAGAAATAATTAATAGTGATAAATTATGAATTTGAGTGATTTTAAAGTCTAATTAGATTATATTTTTACCATTTAATCCAATTTTGGTCATTTGATATAATTTAATATTTAAACTTGACATAAGCAAGTGTCAATTTTTTGATAGTTATTATTTCTTAAAAACATGCTTTTTGTTTTGACAACAGGAATTAATTTTAAATTAATTTTTTACACTTCTGTGTTTTGAATTTATAAAAATGGATTTCATATTTGGAATCAGGAGTTTCAAATTGTGTAAATAGGTAACTTTTATTTTTATACATTTTGAATAATTACTTCAGTAAATATTTTATTTACCATGGTTAAAGGGTAAATCCAGTAAATAAGGGTAACAAAATAATATTATAATAATATTAAATTACCCTAAAACGTGTCCTAATCCTATTAGTTGATACATGTTCGACCATGGACATCATTGGGTCGATTTTGGGACCCCATGGAGCCACTTGTAAGTGATAATGACACTTTATATTAATTAAGTTAAAGTAAATGAAAAAATGACAAAATCATATATCTTTTAGAAAAACAATTTTTACATAAGGTTATATATGTGATATTTTCGACTATAAATATTCTTTATAAAGAAAAAAATATTTCCTACATAATAGTATTTTATTTATAATTTTTAGACATTGAATAATTAAATTTATTAACGACACAATAATGATGAAGTATTTTCCTTATTAATGAAAGAATCAAATAATTGGTATTATAAATGTTAAAATAAATATAATTTTAAAGTTTTTATGAAATACACTAATTTTATTGTTGGATATAACATTTCAGGATTTCTTAAATGAATTTGGTTTGAATTAATACAGTTCTTAAGACTTTAACAAAAAGCAATTATTAAATAGTGTCAAAATTGACATAAATGAGTTTTTAAAACAAATATTATATTATTAATTGATTTTCTATTCCTAAAAATATAAGGTTCAGCCAAATAACTTATATAATGATAGGTTTATCATTAATGGACCAATTGGGGGTCTCTTGGAAGTATATAGTAATTTTATTAACTATATAATATAAAAATACAAAGAGACATGGTAAATGTCAAACTAATTAACTAAGAGTTAAAACTAAAAGATAAGGTTAATAAAGGGATAAAAACCTATCTAAAACCTATTTTGTGAGTTTTTTTTCGACCCATCCCCACCTTATCCTCTAAATAAATCAGTTTGGATCCATTAGAAACTGAATATGAATATATTATAAAATAATATTTCTATCTTTTCCTAAGGTGCCCTGCACCCCTCTTATAAAAGGGCACTCCCCCTTCCCTCAATTCATCCTAGAGTCCTTAGTTTGATCAGAAACTCAACCTAAGATCCTTTTTGATCAAATCAAAAGGAAGAACCTGAAGAAGAGGTAATAATTTCACCACCCTCTTTCAAGTTCCTTTCTTCTTCCACTTCTTCTTTCTTTGTTACTTACATTTTAAAATAAGAACTCTAGTATCATCTATATACTATGAAGTTATTATAAATATGGTACATCCATATTCATTATTCTATCCATCCTTTGAATGACATGTCACCATACGTGCATACGTACAGATTACAGTCTCCACATCGTGGTGTAATTGTTATTCAATACTTTATTATTTGGATGGATATAATAATGATGTGCAATTCATGTAAATAATAAATATAACATGATAATTATTCTTTATATATGATATATCATCCAATTATATATTATTTTAATATCAAAAGAGTGATATTGTCGCTCATGCGTACGTACGGATTACCGTCTCCATGAACACGATGAGATTCATTCCCCATCGTATCCATTCAAGACTAAATTTCATTTGATGATTAAAAATAATGTTTAGAGACATTATATCATTCTGTATATGAATAAGATACATCCCATCCATAACAAATATGGTGCACATAACAAAGAATATAAAGTAAAATGAATCTGTTAACACCCGAAATGACGATAATACTAAGATATTATTTAAAAATCAATGTTAAAAGATCATATATGATATCATATTAATGTATATAATTCTTGTATAATTCAATAACAATTATTTAACCATTATAAATGAGGTTAACCTACCCTCAACCATGGAAAAATTACAAAGTAATGGGTTTCTTATCTCACTTTCAATTCCGTGAGATTTCCATTATTCACCACTTATTTATTGCATGTGGTGTGTGTACTTCCCATGATTGTATTCATTGTGTAATATACTTTAATTTATGGATATTTACATCATCATTTTATGATCCTTCTTTCATGGGTGTATGTTTCATAAGTTACCAAATTTATAAGGGAATTTGAAATTTCAATTTCCACTCATTCGGTTTTACACATACTTCATTGATTACTTTACTCCAAGATTATGTGTGGAATCACTATTCATTTGAATTTGTCATAATTTCCACTAACATTTTTTTGGATATACTTTTGATACACATAATCACTCTATTGATAAATTTTCAATTCATCGATATGAACTTGATAAGAGTAATTTTAACTCAATCTCCATTTGTTGAGTTAAATATCCAATTCATTGGTGTTGTTTTTACAAGAATATGTGTGAATGTCCTCTGATTTATTTACACTGAATATCCAATCATATTGAGTGTATTTATATTTTTCAAACATAATTATGTCATTGATTTATCCTTAACCTAAGGATACGGTCTTTATAAGAGATTTCATCTCAATTTACATTCCATTGAGACTTCTTTGTTGTCATACACCAATTCTCTTTTATATGGTGTATATAATGTACTTTGAAATAGTATATCATGAATCCCTTTATTCTCATGATATTATAAAGTTTTGATTACCTAAATTATTTGTATTCAGGTGTATCTCTTTTGGTTAGGAACTCTAACTAGAATATCATTTTAAATGTTTTAACGATTTATTATTCAAAATCTTTCTCATTAATGTCCATGTTTTAAAAATTGTCTTAAGGTTTTATTTATATGGACATTAAAGTTTTAAAATTAAAATTCCTTTTAAAAGTTTCAAAGTGGTATGAGACACTTTGATTCAAAAAAAAATATTTTAAAGGGCTTCTTGACAAATAGTGTTACTTTTAAATGTTTCCAAGAAAAAAGGGTAATATTTCTCTCAAATAGTTTTGATGATTATTTTCATCTATGTCAATATCCTTCATTATTCTTGATTGAGGTTAATCTGTTACAATAAAATCTTCCATATTGTATTGAATGAGTTATTTTTTTACTGTGGATGTGCTATTTTTTTTACCATTCATGGTTTGTGGATAAAGTATATACATTTCTTATGCTAGTTTTAATACGAATGTTTATGTTATGTTTCAACTTTTCATATGAGGAATGAATTAGACTTATTAAGTGAAGGGTGGAGCCCACTATAGCTCCTCGATGCATCGGTAGGTCTCATGAGACAAACTAGTGTCTTGGAACAAGGCCTTGACAAAATATTATTTGTAGTCTTGGTACAAGTCCTTGACTATGTGGTTATGATAGTATGGCATTATGCATTCTATCATTATGAAAGTAGTTATTGATATTTCTTGTAATCATTCGACTAGTATAATATCCATGTGAATAATTAAATGGAATTATTTGATTTTATCTTTGCCATATTATTCTGAAGTTCATGTTTAAAAGGCTTTTGTTCTAGTCTTATACACCACCTTAAATGTTTATTCTTATTTATGAAATTTTCCGCTATAATGTTATCCTTACTGAGCATCTGAGCTCACCCCTTTCTATGTTTTATTTTCCCAGGATGAAAAGAAGTATATTATGACTGAACTCTAGGGATATTCTATGGGATCTCAGTGTTTTCTATGGAGACAATGTTGTTGTAGTTTTCCATTTTATGATGTAATGTAAACCATATGACTGTATCTAGTACTTCCAAGGCTACTAAACTAATTGGTCTTTCGAGACATGATATTTTATGATCTTTCCAATGATACATAATAATGCACTGACTCTGGGATTTTGGGGTTGGGGCATTACTGTTGGTATCAGAGGAATTTTAGTACAAACCTTGGAAAGTAGATTTAGATAAACTCGGATTAGAGCACATAGACCTAATATGGACTTTGAGGATTAGTATAGAAGAACTTCCTAGAATTTTAGTCTTGTATAGATGTTGTGAGTTTTCTTAGAAATACATACTCATCTGGAAATGAGCAGGTAGAGGTGGCTATGGCACAGATTTACCTAGGGGTAAAACTCGAAAACACCGCTTTGAGATAGATTCGAATGGGAATTAGTGCACGACAACGGGCCTTGTTACACTCTTGGTTATGACACTCCGGGGGGGTATTATTAGGATAATTTACATTTTATTTACAAACAAATTTGAATTATTTTAATATAATACGAGAATAAATGACCTTGGTTAATCCTAAGGTGTTTCAAATTGATAATATGGTGTCATGATATTATATAAATTATTTTATGACTACTATTACTCACACAATGCTTTTTGGTTTTATTCAATGGCTGGATTCCAAGGAATTCATAATAACTTTGAGAATGATGTACAAGGTGGGAATGGTGGTGGAAATGAGCAACAAAATGGAATGTTGATAGGCGTAAAAGATATCATGTTCATGCCAAATTAGTTTTCCAAAAATATGATCAATAAAATATATATTAACCAACTCCCAGACTCAAAAAAGAAAATAAAGGTGATGAATGATAAGAGATCCAGTAGTGGAGACCATGGAGAAAAGAATCCTCAATTTCCATCATGAAATAAATGTGTAAGGAGACACCTGGGAAAGTGTCTCAATGGAATAAATAAATTCTTCACGTGTGGGAAAGAAGGACATAAAGTGAAGAATTACTGAGGAAAAATGAAGAGTACTATGGAAGAAAATAAAAATGGTCCCAAGAATCCATTTACAATCATTTTCCATAAATGTATGGGACCTGACCATTACCCAAGTGAATGCCCTATTCTATAGGATATCTTCTTGGTTAAAGAAGAAGCTGTGTGGAAATAAATAGTTGGAGAAATTTTTAAATGTACTAGTACTCTTTGTTGATGGGATTACTTTGGAATAATTTTCTCTTGTATTTGTAACCCTACAGTTTTTCATGGTAAAATGATATTTGAGGAAGACTTATCTTTTCTCTTGTGTATATAGTTATAAATAACCATTTGGTTTTATATGATTATTGGGTTTGAGGTAATTAAAAGTTATTATATTTGGGGACAAAAATGCAAGTTATGAGATAACATTTGTGGTTAAATTATGTTATGGTTATTTTGAGGAATTTATCTCATTTTAGTAATGTTATAAAATATTTTTTTTGAAAAAGGACAACATGCAGACTGTGTGACAACCCATCACATCAGACAAAGAAGTGGGAATCTAACCCACAACCAAAGTGTGATTGGGATTTATCGCCTACCACTAGACTACATGAAGTCTCTGGTTAGTGTGATTAATTATTTTTAGTTAAATAATTTTATTGATCAATAATAATTTTATTTGGGATCTTATATCTTATAAAATTAATACCCTTAGTATAGATAAATGATTCGGTGATTAAGTGAAAAATGTTATTTCGGAAGATGTTTTCTTTTTTGGGAACACTATATGCCCAAAGAAAATAGAATACTATGGGATTTTATTTGAGGAGTAATGGTGGATTTTTATCTATATTTTTATTGTGTATTTATAGTGATTTGGTTATTTATGGAAATGATTAACCAAAAATAGAGAATATGTGATTAGGTTAATTACTTTTAAGTATGTGACTTTAAGAGTAGTTGATGTCATTTGGGGATAAAATTTAATGTGGAAGAATACATAACCAAATTCTTCTAAGTTTTGGGTTTTAATATTAGTTTGGATTATATTTAAGGATTTTAAGGACAATTGTTTATTGAATGGTATTTATTTAACTTTGGGGTATTGTTGGTTTAATTTTAGAAATTAAGATTATTGTTTCTTTCTCTAATGGAATATCCTTTTTGGGGATCATCAGATCTTATACTGACCATTTTGGTTTTGATTAGTCTCTAAAGACAAGGTAAATATATAGTTTATCCTTCGTGGATCATGTGACTCAATAGAAGTTTATTCTAGCTCTTTTAGTGTGACTATGTCTTCTTGAATACTCATCGTTTGAAGAAAATGAGGTAGTGGTAGAATTTTATTAAATAATGAAACTCTACTTAAAAATTAATTATATCTCTTTATGTTCTTAGTCAATCTCATAAATGAATTCTGTATCATTATGTAATGTAACTTAAAACAAAAAAAATGTTCTCCATTTACTTTTCCTACTAGGAGACTAATGACCATTTGTCCCATCACAAGTTTGTTGTTTTCTTGTTGTTAACTTTCTCCAAATCATGTTTTATATCCCTCTCCATTAGAACTTGACACTTAGTTTATCATCCATATCAATGTTTTCCTAAATGGAATACTAGTATGGGTTATCTTGGGTGACCTTTGTACTTCTCTTTCTTTCTTTTAAAGTGATAGTTTTATTGACTCTTTTTCCAATGTGGGACTTTCCATTATATTCCCAATCCCAATTTAAAAAGAAATAGGGTGAAATTATTTGAAGGAGGGTAGAATTTAACACACCAAGCTTCCATATTATACTTCTTTTTGAATAATACAGTAGCGTGTGTTGTACGCAACTTCGAGTTCTAACACACCATAACGAATCAAACTAGCAATTATGAATAGTAATACCCACTTTATGAAGTTTTATAAATTTTATCATTCAAAATGGACTTCATTTTTGGATTTGGAATATTGAAATTATCTCAGGGTGAATTTTTTGTGCTTTTCTGATAACTTTCATATTTTGATAAATAGTGAAAATTACTAAATTTTAATTAAAAAACAACTTTTTTTAATCAAAATAATTAATAGTGATAAATTATGAACTTTAGTGACTTTAAAGTATAATTAGATTATATTTTTACCATTTAATCAAATTTTGGTCATTGTACATAATTTCACATTTAAACTGGACATAAGAAAGTGTCAATCTTTTGATAGTTACTATTTCTTAAAAACACGCTTTTTGTTTTGACAACATGAATTAATTTTAAATTAATTTCTGCCACTTATCTGTTTTTAATTTAGAAAAATGGATTCCATATTTATAATTAGGAGGTTCAAACTGTGTAAATAGGTAACTTTTATTTTTAGACATTTTGAATAATTACTTCGGTAAATATTTTATTTACCATGGTTAAAGGGTAAATCCGGTAAATAAGGGTAAAAAAATAATATTATAATTATATTAAATTACCCTAAAACGTGTCATAACCCTATTACTTGATACATTTCAGACCATGGGCATCTTTGGGTCGATTTTGGGACCCCATGGAGCCACTTGTAAGTGATAATTACACTTTATATTAATTAAGTTAAAGTAAATAAAAAAAATGACATAGGCATATATCTTTTAAAAAAACTATTTTTACATATAGTTATATAAGTTATATTTTAGACTATAATTATTAATTATAAATATAAAAATATTTCCTACACAATGGTATTTTATTTATAATTTTTAGACATTGAATAATTAAATTTATTAATGATGCAATAATGATGCAACATTTTCCTTATTAATGAAATAATCAAATAATTGGTATTATAAATATTAAAATAAATATAATTTGAATGTTTTGATGAAATGAACTAATTTTATTGGTTAATATTACATGTCAGGATTTCTTAAATGAATTTATTTCGAATTAATAAAGTTTTTAAGACTTTAACAAAAATCAATTATTAAATAGTGTCAAAATTGACATAAATGAGTTTTTAAAACAAATATTATATTATTAATTGATATTCTATTCCTAAAAATATAAGGTTCAGCCGAAGAACTTATATAATGATAGATTTATCATTAATGGACCACTTGGGGGTCTCTTGAAAGTATATAGTAATTTTATTAACTATATAATATAAAAATACAAAGAGACATGGTAAATGTCAAACTAATTAACAAAGAGTTAAAACTAAAAGATAAGGTTAATAAAGTGACCCAAACCTATCTAAAACCTATTGGTTGAGTTTTTTTTGACTCATCCCCACCTTATCCTCGAAATAAATCAGATTGGATCCATTAGAAACTGAATATGAATTTACTATAAAATAATATTTCTATCTTTTCCTAAGGTGCCCCTCACCCCTCTTATAAAAGGGCACTCCCCCTTCTCTCTAATTCAAACCTTCAAAGCCATTTGTCTCAGACAAAACCTTCCCAAATATCCTACCAACTTCCCTAACTTAAACCTATAGGCCTTATTTTGATCATAAAGCCAACCTAAGAGCCCCTTTGATCAAATCAAAAGGAAGACCCCAAAGAAGAGGTAATAATTTCACCACCCTCTTTCAAGTTCCTTTCTTCTTCCACTTCTTCTTTTTTTCTTACTTCCATTCAAAAATAATAACTCCTGTATAATCTATATACTTTGAATTTATTATAAATATGGTACATCCATCTTCATTATTCTATCCATCCTTTGAATGACATGTCACCATACGTGCGTACATACGGATTATCGTCTCCACGTCGTGGTGTAATTGTTATTCAATACTTTATTATTTGGATGGGTATAATAATGATGTGTAATTCATGGAAATAATAAATATAACATGATAATTATTCTTTATATATTATATATCATCCAATTATATATTATTTTAATATCAAAATAGTGATATTGTCACTCGTGCGTACGTACGGATTACTGTCTCCACGAACACGATGAGATTCATTCCTCATCGTATCCATTCAAGACTAAATTTAATTTTATGATTAAAAATAATGTTTAGAGACATGATATGATTCTGGATATTAATAATATACATCCCATCCATAACAAATATGGCGCACATAACAAATAATATAATGGAAAATGAATTCGTTAACACACGAAAGGACGATAATACAAAGATATTATTAACAAATCAATATTAAAAGATCATATATGATATCATATTAATGTATATAATTATTTTATAATTAAATAACAATTATTTAACCATTATACAGGAGGTTAACCTACCCTCTAACAATGAAAAAGAAGAAAGTAAGGGGTTTCTTATCTCACTTTTAATTCCGTGAGATTTCCATTGTTCACCACTTATTTATTGCATGTGGTGTGTGTACTGCCCATGATTGTATTCATTGTGTAATATAATTTAATTTATGGATATTTACATCATAATTTTATGATCCTTCTTTCATGGGTTTATGTTTTGTAAGTTACCAAATCGATAAGGGAATTTGAAATTTCAATTTCCACTCATTCGGCTTTACGCATACTTGATTGATTATTTTACTCCAAGATTATGTGTGGAATCACTATTCATTTGCATATGTAATAATTTACACTCCCCTTTCTGTGGATATAATTTTGATACACATGATCACTCCGTTTATAAATTCTCAAGTCATCGATATGAACTTGATAAGAGTAATTTTAACTCAATCTTCATTTGTTGAGTTAAATATCCAATTCATTGGTGTTGTTTTTACAAGAATATGTGTGAATGTACACTGATTTATTTACACTGAATATCCAATAATATTTAGTGTATTAATATTTTTCACACATAATTATGTCATTGATTTATACTTAACCTAAGGATACGGTCTTTATAAGAGATTTCATCTCAATTTACATTGCATTGAGACTTCTTTGTTGTCACACACCAATTCTCTTTTATATGGTGTATATAATGTACTTCGACATAGTATATCATGAATACCTTTATTATCATGATATTATAATGTTTTTATTAACTCAATTATTTATATTCAAGTGTCTCTCTTTTGGTTAGTAACTCTAACTAAAATATCATTTTAAATGTTTTAAAGATTTATTATTCAAAATCTTTCTCATTAATGTCCATTTTTTAAAAATGGTTTTAAGGTTTTATTTATATGGAGATTAATGTTTTAAAATTAAAATTCATTTTGAAAGTTTCAAAGTGGTATGGTACACTTTGATTCAAAAAAATCTATTTTAAAGGGCTTCTTGACAAATATTGTGACTTTTTAATGTTTTCAAGAAAAAGGGTGATATTTCTCACAAATAGTTTTGATAATTATTTTCATCTATATCAATATCCTTAATTATTCTCGATTGAGGCTAATATTTTACCATAAAATATTCCATATTGTATTGAATGAGTTTTTTTTTTACTGTGGATGTGAAATGTTTTTACCATTCATGGTTTGTGGATAAAGTATTTGCATTTCGTATGCTAGTTTTAATACGAATGTTTATGTTATGTTTCAACTTTTCATATGAGGAATGAATTGGACTTAGTAAGTGATGGGTGGAGCTCTCTATAGCTCCTCGATTCATTGGTAGGTCTCATGAGACAAACTAGTATGTTGGCACAAGGCCTTTACTAAATCTTATTTGTAGTCTTGGAACAAGGCCTTGACTATGTGGTTATAATAGTCTGTCAGTATGCATTCCATCATTATGAAAGTAGTTATTGATATTGCATGTGATCATTCAACTAGTAGAATATCCATATGAATAAGTAAATTTCTTTATTTGATTTTATCTTTTCCATATTACGCTGATGTTAAAGTTTAAAAGGCTTTTGTTCTAGTCTTATACACTGCCTTAAATGTTTATGATTATTTATGAAAGTTTCTACTATAATGTTATCCTTACTGATCATCTGAGATAACCCATTTCTATGTTTTATTTTACCAGGATGCAAAGAAGTATATTATGACTGACCTCCAAGGATAGTCTATGGGATCTCAGTGTTTTCTATGGAGACAATGTTGTTGTATTTTTCCAATGTATGATGTAATGTAAACCTTATGAATGTATCTAGTACTTCCAAGGCTACTAAAATAATTGTTCTTTCAAGACTTGATATTTTATTATCATGATAATGATATATAATAATGCACCAACTCTGGGCTTCTGGGTTCGGGGCGTTATAACCTCAAACCTCAAAATCACCACAAATCTCTCCCTAAATATCCCTAAGACTTGATAATGCACAAAGGGAAGTTCAAAAATAGTAGGTACCGTTACACTCATTCTATTTATTTCGGTTTCCCTATTATTTATCAATTCTAAGTCAAGGTGGTCATATTTTCCCTGAAATTATACGAACTATGTGTGGATTGATTCCTATTTTCATGGGATACCTAGTGATTCCAATATCTCTTATCTCAAACCCAACCAAAAAACCGATATCAAATCCCCCAATTTATCTTAGTGACTGGGTTTCTTTATTCGCATTGGTTTTCCATACATAGGGTTGGAATCAAGACAAGTTCATTTCATTTTAAACGTCAGTTTAAACAACATTAAACATCATATAAAAATGTATTTTTCATATGTTCTTAAACTATAGATTATTTTAGTCAATTTCACATGATGTTAAACTATGTGATGCATGGTCCATATTATAAGACTTGAAACTTATTAGAGCAATCTACCTAGTAAGACTTGTCTTCCTCTATATATTTTCCAAATCTACATAAGGATCCTTAGCATGTGGTTGTTTATCCATAAACTTATGTTATGAAAAAAATGAATCTTACCCTAGGAAAGAGCCTAATATGCATAGGGTTATTATATAAAAACTATATGTGGATTGATTCATGATGTTTCAATATATTTAATGATATTGGGAACTTCTATAATAAGACTTGGTGAAAACTATAATCACACTGGATATACCCTAAAGGCGATACCCTTTTTCATTCACATCAATTTGTTTATTTATTTCTAACATAATGGTTCCCATACATCTCATCCTTCTCCTCCTATACATGAGACAAATTTTTATAGAGTACCTTTTCCATGAACTATGAATGGATTGATTCCTATTACTATAGGATATGTTTTTAATCATTCATCCTTGGGTAAAAAACTTTATAAATTTTGGAAAAATTAATCCTAAGAAATGATTCATGACAAAAAAGAATCGATATATATGGTGCATACCACACTCGATAAATCAAGACATAAAAGGAAACATCAGAAATCAATAAAATACATAAAAGGAAACATAAGAAATCAAGAAAATATTAGGTCATGAAAATGTTTGCTGGAAACTATGTGCTACACATGATACATATACAAACCAACTATTACCATATTTGTCCAACATATCAACAAAACAACTAATCACGGTCCGATGATGAATAAAGAATGTCACCCTATCCACCTCCATATCTACTTCCTACTACCACCTGAATGAACATTATATTGAAAATTAAATATTGTTGTATATTTATATTTAAACTTAAATCCAATAAAACTTTGTAAAATAAATGATTTTGAATTTTTGTGATTTACCTGCTCACCACCAGTCAATGCAATACCACCGGGGGTAGAGCCGGTTATCTTCTAATATAAATCAATCAACGCTTTCTTCAAAGTGGATATCTAACCCCCCTGGTTGTGAACTGTGTTTCTTAGAGAAAAAATATCTCTCTGAGTATCTCGGGGTATGGACTGACTAGAACCAGTAGTATATGTAGCTTCAATCTCCGGTGTCTTGCCAAATACCTCATATTGTATGGGTCCCAAACCCATCCCGTGCACTCTACCGGGATGATTCTTCCCAAGGACTTTAGCAACCGGGTCATCCTGGGAGACTGAGTAAGACTGCGCAGGATTGGAATCCCACAGTTCTTTAATTTTTACCTATAAATCAAATATTATTAATATTAGAATCAATATATATTAACATAGTAACAGCTGATAATAAGTTATTATACTCAAAAATGAGTTCATACACCAACTTCTTTGGCAGTCTCATTAACAAAACTTCCATCAGATTTTTGGTGAACATTCAACCAAAATTTTGTTCGGGATACTTTATGCCCTAAAATTTGTGACTGCATTAAACAAACATAAATAAAAAAATTAATATATTAAAAAAAATATTGTCTTGTAAATATTTAAACTAATGGAAAGATTACCATAGCAGATCAACTTCTAAAGAAACTCTTTTCCCCCCAGTGTGATGGATGACCTGTTAAGCCTGGCTTGAATCATTCTTTCATCAAAGATCTTAAAATAAATAAAATGAAATTTAACAGTAATGTATTCAATTTCATATCCTATTAATATACATGTATAAATGTAAAATGATATTATTATAGTAATATATATTTAAATACCATCTGATTCTCATCACAATGTCTATCAACAAAAACATTACATTGCTCTTTCGGTACCCCATCAGGTAGCTTGTCATACATATGTTGGGAGGTCAACAAAGTATCGTTGACATCGCTCCATAATATCTATTTAAATTCTTTCCATTCCTTCCAATATTTTTCAAAGTCCACTTTCTTACTATCACATCACCAACCGTAAAGTGGAAAAACATCTTTACACAGAAATTAATTTTGAAAATATTAATAACATGACATTCAATTACACCATTATGTATCAAAATTACCTTTATTAGGGAATCAAAAACATCATTTTTCCAACTTGTAGGCATATTTCTTCAATCATCATATGAAATAAGAAGGGAAATGGGCTCTGTGGCCAGCTGGCCTAAAATCTGTGCAAGTAATCCTGCGGCGTCATCCATAGGGACCCCATATGAATCAAATGGGACAACTATCTTCTCTCAAGTCAGATTCCATACATCTGAAATTTTTATATTTTTCTCAACAATTTCATTGTTTCCATATTTAATGAAAAATAGTTAGTATAAAAAAATTATAGTAAATTTATTCATATTAAATTTTTTACCTATAACAGTCACCCCCCAGTATCCCCATGAAGAACAAGAAGTGGTGCGCCACTTCCCCACTGCTGAGGCTCATGAAATTGGAGGCAATGACTGAGGTGCTGAAGGGATGCTCACATAGGGTGTGAGATATGGTGTAGGGGGAGATGGTGCAGGGGGGTAGGCGAATGGTGGCTGAGATTTCATAAGGAGGGATATAGATGGATCATCATATATTGCAGTGGTTGATGAAACAATATATCACTTCCTCTTGAGAATTCCTGTCATTTAATCAAATAAAACTAAGTTCAGAACATATATTTCAAAAAAAAATTAGAAAAAAAAATTAAAAGATAATAGATGCACAATACTAACAAAAAAATATACATAACAATGATAATGAATGATTGCACAAATGAAATAAGTGTTTTCTAAATGAATGCATAACTATACATACAATCATGTTATCCTTAAATCATGTCGGTTTCCTGTTCCATTACTTCATCCACTTCATTCATCCTTGCTAGACTAATATTTTCAATATCATGGTGGAAAAATAATTCTGAATCTTGTTGTTGATGAGATTCAAGGTCAGAGGTCAAATCTTCCACTTCATCACCCATATCATACAAATCTCTTTGTTTTACTTGAGAAACTACACTCCACCCTTCATCCACAACATCATTCACATAATATTCCATTTTTTCATTCGATGATAAGATATATGGATCATTAAGTTCATGATCACCAACATCTATAAACTGAGAGAAGTTCACATAAGTAAATTGCAAGGAATCTATTTAACACCTCTGATAATGTTGACCCAATTGAATTTGAATAAAAAAACGGAAAAAATTTTGTGGTAGTTTAATTCAATAATATCAGTCAGCATTCCATCATATCCCACTTCCGAAAAATTGAATATATCACTATTCTATGTTTTCAAACCCTCTTCTCGATCGACTGTATGAAATCTAAATCCATTCACCTTTTAAGCATCGAACTTTCAAACATGTTTTAGAGGACCTTGAGCAAGAAACCTCAAATAATCTAACAAATATACTCAATTATCAGTATTCATGATCTGAAAAAAAATATATACTTTATTAGAATTACAATATATATGTTTCAACCAAATATTTTAATTTATTTCAATATTTATGAACTTACACGTCGTGAAAACCATTCTACAAGATCATTATTAATAACATTATTTATATATTTCTCATTTAATGTTAGTCCTCTCATTCATATATTTTTTTTGTATCCTTAACTCTCCAATATATGGATTTGTAATTTCACTATTCAGCAATGTATATATATGTGCCTATAATAATTCCACTTCTTTTAGTGTAACATTTGAGGTCCTCTCAACTGATCGGCCAATAGCAGGAAATATTTTTGATTTCCCATGTATTTGAGATTGAGTTGATGTGTCTTCAACACATCCAAATCAATTAAATCTTGTCTCAATATCATCCAAGTATCTAGAACAAAAGGTTAGACATTCTTCTTCTAAATAGACTTCAGCAATAGAGCCTTCTGGTTGAGCTTTATTTCTCACGTATGATTTCAAATTCACAAGATATATTTGAAAAAAACAAACATAATTATGCATTTAATTATGTTCCAAAAATTATGTACTTAACTAAAAAACATATAAATAAAGTACATCTCAATTGGATACATCCATCAACAATGAACGAGGCCTCTTAATTTAGATTCCTCAACCAAATACACAGTTAAAGGCATCATGACAATAAAAAAACATGTAGGAAAGATAAACTCCATTGCACAAAGTGTCAATACATACCTCTCCTAATGGATTTCAATCTTAAATGGATGTAGTGATTTCTTATAGTTTCCTGAAAAATGTGCATAATTGGAGTACAACTACAGTAACTTTTTCAGGTAATAATATATGCAATGCCAATGGTAGTAACTACTGTAACAAAATATATGAATCGTGACTTTTAAATCCATGAAACTTACAATTATTTAAGTCAACACACCTCGAGATGTTACTTGAATACCCATCAAATACTTTCCTATGATTTAAAATTTTAAGGAATGTATCTTTACCCCTATTTTTCATATCAAAAATTTCCAGAGAATACTTTTCATTCTCATCTGGCTAGAGATCATGTTTTATGTTCATTACTTGTAAGTCTTTCCGAGCATTGAGGGGATCCTTAGAATTTACATTCTCATTAAGAAATGTGAAGATCAAATTTTCATAGTCATTCTTCTCAATATGCATCACATCAACATTATGCCGAAACAAATTAAATTCCCAATACAGAAGTTTGAAGAATATAATTTTTTTCTTCCACTGTTTTGTTATGATTTCACTTGATGATGCACTTCAAACCCGTTTCCCACTATCATTAAAATGATAAACCTTCCCAAATTCTATTTCAACATTTACAAAGTTGTGTCAATATTTCAAAACTAGTTAACAACTTTGGAGGTGGTCTATGATCAATGAAACTATTAAATTTTGATCTGTTCAGCCAAAATCTATAAGATGCATCGAGAAATCTTTGATGGCACAAGAAGAACTGCTTTCTACAGTGAGGTAGCCATTTGGGCTCAAAATCAAAGTTACAAAAATGAAAATCTAAACCCATGTAATTGTTTCAAACAGATAAATTCTAAAGCCCGGGGAAGTCACTAATGGTCTACATTAAAGTAGCATTAATTTTGAACATTTTTTTAGAAGAAGCATAAAATTTCTCGACACCGTTTATCCATAATTACTATAATTCTTCAATTAAATGCTACAAGTATACATCAATATCATTTCCAAGCATTTTTTTTCCAAGAATAATCATCAAAATGATAAAATATGTTTGTTTCATACACATCCATGGAGACAGATTGTAAGTGATCAAAACAACTGGCCAAAAGTCATAACTAGTATTCAAAGTCCCAAATGGGTTGAATCCATCAGCAGCCAATCCCAATAGAACATTACTAGGATCATATAATAAATTTGGATGTAATGAATCAAATTTCTTCCATGATTTTGAATCTCATTGATTTCCCATTAACCCATCATTATTATTATCTATAGAATGTCACTTCATGTGTTCAAAGGTTTTTGATAACATGAATAATCTTTGCAATTGAGGATTTAAAGGAAAGTAACGAAAAAGATTTGTAGGTGTTTTATTTTTCTTCTTCTTTATGGTAGTATGCTGATTTAGACATCTAACATTACACATTGACTTCCATCTAGAAGAAGAATATTTTTTCAATCCTATCTACTTGAATCCTCTAGCCAATAAATCATACAATCATTGGGACACACATGTATTTTTGTATAATTCAAACCATGCATGTTAACAACTTTTTTCATATCATAAAAAGACCCAGGGATGTTTACTTTAGTAAATGCATCACGCAACAATTCCAATATCATAGACATTTCCTTATTTGTAATTCCACATAGACATTTGATATGGTACAACTTCAGCAAAAAAGAAAGTTTTGAATATTTCAAACATCCACTATAAAACTCTTGATTTACATCATCAACAAAATCCTGAAACTTATTTTCCTCAATGAAGTTTTCTCTTACATTATTCTCTACATAATCAAGAGGAAGATCCACTAATATGTTACAATCTTCATCTGTTTGTCCTAAAGTCTCAAAAACATCACTTGTCATGTTTCTATTTGTAGCACCCTCATCTGGTTGTTCTAATATGTTTTTATGTTGATAGTGGTGTCTTGGAGTACCAAATGCATCATTTATAAGTTTTTTCATTTCATTTCTCATTTTCGACAAAGTTGGGAGCTCATTATGTGGATTTACATTAGTGCTCAACCTTTCTGTAACGTTGGATTCTCCATGCCAAATCCCACAAAAATATTTTCCAGGGAATTTCTTCTATATTAAATGTTCATAAACTTCATCTATCTTCAAACATCTTCTAAATTTAAATTTAGGAGATGGACATATTATTCTCCCTTCAATGGATCAATTGTAAATTTCAAAATCTAAGAACTCCTCCAAACCCTAAACTTGTTGAGGTGTGTTCCTCCATAATGTGATCCATCTTTTATCCATGTATATCACAATGTTACTAAAAAATATATAAAAAAATTAAAACACATAACTATTAATAAACAGAGAAAGAGATTCATATATACTAGTTGAAAAAATATATAAATATGTTAAAGATTTAGAAAAAAGTATAGGATTATATAAAAAATCTGCAAAGACACTTTTTCCCAATAGCTCATGGTAACTTAAGGCAATTTAAGATGATATATGGCCAAGAGATTTCTCATAATATACCTATTATGTCTCAAAAATACTATCTCATGTCTACCAAGACATCCCAAACTAATTATCAATTTCAAAGAAGAGGTAGAAATTCCTTTGATAAAAATTTATCAAAAACCAACCTAGATAGCCTGCCTAAGCGGAAAATTATAGGGTTTCTATATAGATCACAGATTTCAAGGATTAATAGATACATAAAAATAAATAAGAACGAGGTGGAGAAAATAGAGGCAAATTATATTTTTGAAGATATGCATGTGTGATAAAGAATACATATGGAGGAATCGTGGACGAAGGTAAATAGATATTGGGATGATGGGAAAGTGTCAAAGGTAGAGCTAAGGGAATGGAAATAGGGAGAAAGATATAGAATATTTTTTCATATGTTAGAAAAATCACCCAATTAAAATTATATATATTTAAAAGCACCTTATATTAGTTATGTAAGAATAAAAACAGAACCAAATGTATTGATCCATCACTAGTAAGGATAATTTATATTATCATGGGGTTCAGAAGAAAATCTTAGGTTAACATAACCATTTTATTAACTAGAGTAATATCCATAAAAATACATGGTTCAATATAGATAGAGTCATTGTCATTAGCTTTTACTTTTTTTCTTTATAATGAAGAAGATGTATCACAGATAAAGATTAACAGAAAAAAGAACGAGGAAGAAGAAGAAAGAGAAGGAAATCGTAGTGAATTTCCTCAATCATAATGGTGAGAAAGAAGATAAAGATACACAATATCGACAATGTGGAAGTGAGGTATGTGACATTCTCCAATAGGAAGCAAGGGATGTTCAAGAAAGCCGATGAGATTTCTGTTATATTCAATGTTGATGTAGTAGTCATCGTCTTCTCCTCCATTGGCAAGCTCTTCAAGCACTCTAGTTCTAACCTGACCAATACACTTGAATGGTATAGATGGTATGGAAACATCATTGGAAATCTTGTTGAACCATCATTCCACTTTCTTCTAGAGGATCACAACCAGAAGGATTTGGTTGAAGAGATTACTGCCAAGGGCCAGAAATTGAGGAGGATGAGGGGAGAGTATCTGGAAGGATTGAATATGGAGGAATTACAGCAATTAGAAAAAGTGATTCAAGTTGGACTATGTCATCTGCATAAGGAAAAATTAGGACACATGGTTAAAGAGAAGAAGCTACTAAGACACAAATTGGATATGGCATCAAAAGATAGAGTGCCATCAGGTGGTGACTTCTCTATGCATGGGTAAGTTTCGTTATCGGAGTCAATGGCTATGAATATGCAGGAGGGTGATGTATCTAATATGTCAATTAACTTGGGGTTGTCTATTTAGAGTTGAAAAGGAAGAAGACGATGAGTAAAAATAAATAAACTTGCTTGTTTTTTACGGGATGTTGTGTTTGCATGAAATCTCTGTATTGAAAATAATTCACCCATACATGGTTCAATATAGACATGAACATTGTGTATTTATAAGTATAAGACATCGATTTTGGGTATTATTCTCAGTAGGACAATTTTTGGTGATTTAATGTAGTTTCTATAAAATTCCTACCAAAATACCATCAAATGATTTTATGATTATATTGTCTATTTTATTTCAGTGTAAAAATATATCCATTCAGTAAAAATACCCAAGGTAATTGACTATGTTTCATAAGAGGTCACAGAAATGTAATTATACAGAGACACATACTGTATAAGAAAGATAAAACTAATGTGATATGGTTTTATATTCAGAACATATGTTATATTTTATTGTTTTAGAATATAAAATTAATATCCCATATAGTGTACTATGTTTCAACTAGTCATGATTAACCTCTCCATATGAATTCAGTAAAGGATTCCAAATTGAGAAATTTACTTGTTTGTTTTGTTTTCTTCTCAAATTGATGTATTATTATTGGTGGGTATTCAAGATAATCTATTCATGGGTGAATAAAAGTGGTAATAATAAGGAATTTTTTTATACCATTTCCACATGATTTAATTTATTGATAGATTGAAATTTAATTTCTCACTTCTGAGTAGAGGAAGAAAAATATTGGGCACAATTGACCATAATATAAATACCATTAGAAAATCCATGGCCATGTTAGAGGTTATGCTAATCTAGAACAGTTGTTAAAATAATAAATAAATAATTAATGCTTGATATCAAAATGGATGGATCCTAATTTTTTATAATTTCATGATATAAATTTATAATATTAGACATAGAGTTATTATAGGGTTTATCCCATATTTTCACCTGATTTGGAACTCTCTCATGTAGAAAAATCAGGTCACTTATGGGATGTCAAGCAAGCCTCCTCATATTACATAGGATTATAACTATATGCAAGGGTGTGATTATATATCATGGATATTATACCCCTTTATGTATTATTACAATATAGTGGAAATAAAAAATATAAATAAATATCATTTTAATTCAAATAGATGAAAGAGTACGACATACTACTTGGAAGAAAAAGGATTAACCAATAAGAAATTAATAATAAATCATTTAATCTCATGTTAAAATTCATCAAAATATAAAATTAAAGGTAATACAAATAAAAGAACCATATAAAAAAAATAAACTCAAAATACCCCTGTCCCAAGCCCCATGTCGGTCTCATCTCCAAAATTCATCCCACCCAATAAGAAAGAATCAACAAAAAGGTCCATTTACCCTGTCCAATCCTATGTCCATATAATATTTTCTACCACCAATTGGTGGCCTGAATATAGTGTTAGTACAACCCATTAGGTCGACACCACCATTTCTAATCAAAACTAGTCTCATAATAAGTTCATGTAATAAACTGATAAATAAGTCAATTAATTAAGAAATAAATACAATATTCCTATAAACATACTTCATAACCATTCCAAAATATCTTTGAGAAAGTATGAAATCCATTCCAACCATCACAATAGAACCATGTAATGATAAAATGACTAGTAAAATACCATTGTATATACATTTTAACATCATGTCTAATCCCTCTAGATAATAATTTCACCATCCCGAACATATCCATCTCTATAAGAAGTATGGTATCTAGTCATATCCCTTTATATAATCATTACAATTGAAAATTCATATAATCCCCCTATATAAGCATTACATCATTAAACAGGGTCAATCTCTCTATGCAGGCATTAACGAGTGAATTTGTGCCTATCCTTGTATATAATAATTACAACATGAAACTCAAAATAGGTCACAATAGTAAGCATATCGCAATATTATATCATAAGACTCAATTATTAATCCTAAAAATCAATATATGTATTTCAATTTAATATTCATTTTCATAACAAATTATTTCCAGTAATTTCTATTAACAATAATTTATTACCAAATTCATGTTATATCATGAAATCGCCTAGGTTTTTATGTCATGATAAACACACTTTAATCCATTTTCAATTTATTATTAATAAATGATATCCACACCCACAAGTTCATCTACAATATAATGTAATCTAAAGGGATCCAAGAAATAATCCCACCCATGATTTATAATCATTAATCATTCAATTTATTAATGTCAACATTGTGCTGGAAAAATTGTTATACTACACATTATTAGTAATTAAACATACCATTAGGATCGGTATTAGAATACCTGTATTTTTTTGGGAGATCAAACCAACTCTATTAAAGAGAATGTTATGTAATTTTATTTACTTTAAGTAAACTTAGATGAATATAGTTTATGAAACATAATTGGTGAATCTGTTTTAAATAAATTTGAAGGAGAAAAGACTGCATAAGATGAAAATCAATGAGGCTGCGAGGGGCTAGGAATTCAGGGGTCATTGGGGGGTCTCGCGGGGGTCGAGGGGAGAAGGGGGGTCACAGGGGGTGGGGGGAAGTGTCGGGGTTTGAAAAAAAGTTTTCATGGCGGTTTATAAATAACCACTGCTAAATCATTAATAAAAAATTTAACAGTTGTTTAATAAACCGCCGCAAAAATCTATTAATGTTGTAGTTCAATTTCAACGAAATTTATTATTTTAGAAATAATCCATATGGTTACTTTTATGATATTCTCACTACTCCAATGTAGGAAAATACTAGTAACATCATTAAATTTACTTCATTTGATTATGCAATTTTGGAAACCCAAAGTGGAAGATATTTAATATATTAAATATTAGTATGAACTCATTTTAGAACCATTAGAAAAAAATAATCCCATCACCAAATCATCAGATAAACCTTCAATTAGTAACTCATCAATTGAAAAGATTGCATCTTATATCACTTTTCCAATTAACACACTATGGGTCATTATCTACTATTTTTTTCTAAAATTATGATATGGGTCAATAAATTAATTTTACTAAATTATCCAAATAAAAACAATGTCTATTTTCATTGAATTGTTTTTTTGGAAAATGTGTATAAGAGGAAAAAAACATATAATAAGAAAAACCTAATATGATGAATTTTCATTCTAAAGTATAATAATCAGTGTAATTTGTAAGTTAATATAATAGAGTTCTATTTTTATTGTTGATCATATTAATTCTATGAAAATTATGGTTGAAGATAAGTTATACTAACTTTTAATGTTAATTTATTTTCTAAAGAGTTGGTACACACCAGTAGTTTCAGTTAGAAACTCCACTCCAAAAGGATTAGTTACCTTGTAAATTATGAAATATAGAATATTGAAAAAAGAATCACATAATAAAGGTAATGGACATTACAGAGCTTGATGGAATTGTTTAAGGGTTGTATATAGATTTAACTATGTTTAAGAATTATTATAAGCTGTTGATATTTTGATGGATCTATTTTCAATTATTTTTAGATGATTTTAACTAATATGAAATGAATTTGATGTTATTTTATAATTATATGATGAAATATAGAATTATATGAATAAGGATGAAAATTTCATAAATCTGGACCATATAGAATTCATCCAGAGAAAAGAAATGATCGACGTAAGAGATAATTCAGTAGTGAAAGATGGAAAAGGCATCAGTGGGTAGTGTCCATATAAGAATCATAGAGGAACTATGTTGGATTTATTCTATATCGTAGTAAAAGAAATTGTGATAGGGTGGGTTGATGTATGATTGGGCCAACAATCCATGAAAGTCTCAACTATTGAGCACAATAATCCATTTAAGATTCATTCACATCAGGTTCAGGCATATAAGATTGACTATATATCAACTATCTAATACTAATATTTGAAAATGGTAGTGACACATAGCCTATCATGGGCCTTCCTTAAAAAAATTAAACTGAAGTAAAATGAAGTAATGTGAGGATCAGGTTGTACCCTGACAATACAGTTCTACAGTTGTGTTTTATCATGTTTAATGGGTTTGAATTATGGAAATAGTGAATGAAATTTCATGGTTTTAATATCATTTTAGAAGATAATAGTCTACCCTTGGATTACTCCCCTCTTACTGATGAATCATTATTCAATTTTTCTCCCATTTAATTCTCAAATCAAAGGAAATCCCCCTAATTACCCTATCCTAGAAATTTTATTTTGGAATATAAATATAAAACAACCATTGTATTCTCTATCCCCACATGTATTAGTGATTGGATACCACCAATCACTCTTGATTCATCCAACTACTAACTATTGAAAGTAGTGAAGAAATTACAAATCATCCTACCTTAGAAACAAATGAAAATGGAAATAATAATTTAGATGTGACGACAAAAGGAAATATCCTATAAGATAAACATCCAAACACATGAAATAAATGGAGCGTAGAATAATTTTTTATTAAAAAATAGAATCAATCATAGGGGTGGTAGATTTCTTCTAGTCTAGATCACTATTATTCTATTGTACCATAATAGAAGAGTATTAAAAATATAATTTTTTTAAAAAATGAGAATAGTTTTTACAGCTTGATAGTGTGATTGTGGAAGTAGACTATGAGAGATCTCTTAGCATCGGTGAGAAGTTCTCTATTTATATAATAGTTCATAGAGTTATTTATGAATCTTTAAATTCAACACTTAAATAATATGAGTTCTTTTATCTTCTTCATGTGACTCTAGGAATGTACTTCAATTTCAGTACCTAGAAGTATATTCTTCTTTGTTATCTGATTTACATGTGTTAAGAATCTAGGGCATAAATGGATTTAGTTGAGGTTATCTTCATGAATTCTCCTAACATTGAAATTCCTCCCATGGTCAAGATCCATAACTTCAATAATAGTCTGAAAGGAGGTGATTTGGTGAAACATGAAAATTGTAGAAATAAATACCTTCCCATCATGATTATGTGAAGAGGTTAATTATTATTATAGTTCAATTCTAAGAAGTGTACTTGAGAAATTAGTGGAACTAGTGGTGATTCTGGACTAGTCTTCACTTTGGGACATAAAAATAGGCCTCGATGCAATGGATTTGGGCCTAAAACCTGATCTTGAGTTTGATCTGTAATTAATATAACACCCTATAGATTTGAGATTCAGTTCATCTTAAAGAAATATCATATTTTATTATTTATAGATTTTTATTTTGTTTTCCATGGTTGGAACTTAGGATATACTCAGTCAGTGGCTCACACAATCTACTGGATCATGTGTTTGAGTGACTTGACTTCTAGAAAGTAAAAATCCATTCAATCATACCCTCAAATAGATTGAGTTCAATTTTATTCACATATACAGACACAACAATAGGGAAGCTCTCGGTCTCACTAATATAGAAAATGTACATGAAACAAATAGGATCACATCAGCTTTAAAAATTCATATCGACTATCACTGATTAAATACGAACTTTTAGTGGTGAATTATTCTAGTTTGAAGAGCTTAATATGTCATGACCTGTCCCAATGGGGCCCGAGCCACAACTCCCCAAGCCCGCCTCCAATAGGCCAGGGGCTAGTGACTAGCACTAAATAGGCATGTTACTAACATGGGAGGCATTGCATATAAACCTATACACACACACACACATATCTCCAAGCCCACAAATCTGAAAAGTAAAAACTACTAAAAATGGAAATGCATTCATACACTAAAAAACCCAAACAACATAGTACAATAGGAAAGTAAAGTACGTAAAGTGTATAACTCTGGGCCAAAAGTACAAGCCCACCCAAAAGAGAGTCTGTAACAATGTCCAACCTGTAAAGAAAGGTGCTGGGACTACAGTCTGTAGCCGTAAGAACACACCTCAGCCCGCCTGATCTTACTGAGTATCGTCCGGTCCTGGTCTGCCAAGAATCCTATCAAAGGCTCACTTGTCTGCACAAGACACGACACGTGCGGGAAAAGCCCGTGCAGGGGTGAGTATAACAATACCCAGTAGGACACCCCAAAACCACAAAGGAAATACAATAAGGGAAATACCAAAAATGAAAGATACAGTCAGCTCCACACAGTATATGTCTACAGAACATATAACAATAAAATCCAGATATACTCATACACAAATGACCATCGTGATACCGCCACTAGGATCCTCCTTGAAGATTCCACTAAGCATGTAACAAGGAGAACACACTCCTAGGTCTAAGGAGAGAGAGATATGAAGTACTTGTTTCGGGATAACAGACTCCACAAGTACTCATAGAACATGATGCTCAGATGAGGATCACAGCCAATTCATGGGGTGATTCCGACAACTCAGTCTGAGCTAATCTGCTAAGCATAGGATCGAATCCCGGGTAAAGTTGGTCATGTCGATACCAAGAACTCTACCTATGGTTCCAGGAATGAATAGAGGATCCGGATCCAAGTTTAACAGAGGGTATTCCAAAAACTCTATTCAAGAAGTCCTGCTGAAGGGATCATACTCCTATAGGTATGAAATGATATTGGAAACCTTTAATAGAAGGACTAAGGGGACGAACCCTAAGGAAACTAGCCCAAGTCACAGAAGGAAACTGGCTCAAGCCATGAAGAATTTATTACATGGTGTGTAGTATGGTTACACGCTGTGTTTCTTGACCCCGGGTACTGCCCGTGTAAACGGCCCGTGTTATCTGTTCAAGCTGTGTAAAACTCAACTACACGGCGTGTAGAAAAATACATGTTGTGTTCCTGACTTCGGGTACTACCCGTGTAAACGGCCCATGTCATTTGGCTTGTCAGATAGAAAGTAACTACAAGGCGTGTATAAGAATCTAATGTCGTGTCCGAGCACCTGGGGCTCGCTCCGTGTACGGTGGCCATGTGCCCGTACACAGCCTCTGTTCGTGTCTGTGTCGTCTGCCCGTGTACCCGTACACGGGGTATCTCGTGTATCTGGTCGGGTCTGGCCGGGGAGGGGTATACACGGTGTGTCCTTGGCCGTGTACCCTACTCGTGTCAGTGTACTCCCAGATTAAATGCCATATCATCTTTCCAACGGACACACACAGTGTATCCCATACTACACGGTGTGTAGTCAGGAAATTTCCAGAAACGACGTCTTCTTCCTCATGCCTCAGCCGATTCACCGGATCGTGTTTCTCTGGTCGGTTTGCCACAAAACTCAAGATCATGGGTCATTTAATCATTGTGGTGCCGAATCAGTGGGTTGTAGGCCCTCGATCGGCTTCGAAATCCGATTCTGGTCACCCGTGCGGAAATCGTTCGAAGAACTATATCTTCCAATCCGCTTCAATCCGTCCATCGCCACCGTGGCCTCACCTCCGTAGGGTTGTACTGACGCTATATCTTCAATTTGGGATCGTTTCATCACACAATGGGTGTGAAATGATCTGTTGTTCATATCCCCGTGAAGAACGCGTAGAACACAGTGAAGAACGTGAGAATTTGGGGAAGAAGAACACAACAAATCGAGAGGGACGAACCTCGATCGATGTTCGTGTTGATCTTGGTCCATCACCATTATGAGGTTGAACAAAACCAAAATAATTTCAAGAATCAAATCTCCATGATTCCCGCAATGTCCCATCCCACAATAACGATCGATCAACGGGATAATATGTTTGTGGATTAGTCTGCATTCGTCATGGAAATCAAAAATGGGGAAGAAATCATCAAAAATCCTACCTGGATTCCACGGCGTTCGTTGGAGAGGATCCGATCGTTGCGTCGTCGTCGCCGGCGAAGCTCGTCAAGAACACCATCACCGCGTTGGGAGGTTTTCTCCAGAGCTCTCCAGGGAGATTCAGGGTTATGAGAAAAGTAACCCTGATCCCCTGTGAAATATCTTTTTAAAAAGGAAAGGAGATATTTTGCTGTAACAAAAATAAAATATTTTAATTAAATATTTTATTAAGGTTGCGTCCAAAAACCAGATTTCACCACCGACCTGCGCTGGCCGATGTTAGGTCTCTTCTAGGGTAAACCCACTACTCTGAACGCAACAGTGCCATCGGATTTTTGATCCGAGAACCCATTTGGGAGTTATTCCACTTTTTCAGGAAAACCGCACGTGCGCGTTATTTAATTATTAAATTAAACTCAAACATTTATTTCGGTCTCAATGGGCCTCAGAAATGAATGCCGTCTTAGAGCCTGGTCTCGAATTAATTCCCATATAATATTAAAATAATACATGGAAAAATCCGGGACATTAAATCACACCCATGTTAGGGATTTTACGTCCCCAAAAATCCAAAACAAAGGCTACTCAAAAAGATGTGGGTACTGCATGAGAATCTGAGCCTCCTGCTGTCACGTGCTCTCCTAGAGATTCTCGTGCTGCCACCGGACATGCACTAAGGTAATATCTCACCCACGAAGTATCTTCTCCTGCCAATCCTCGATCTCCACTGGGTACTCAGTAAAGGTCACTCCATCATCGATGTCCAGCTCGCCCGAGTCGATAACGTGCGATGGATCATGCACGTACCTCCGCAGTTGCGACACATGGATGACGTTGTGTACCCGGTCCATCTGAGGAGGTAGAGCCAAGAGATAAGCCACCTCACCAACTCTACTTAGAATCTGGAAAGGTCTGACGAACCTCAGAGATATCTTGCCGCCTCGGCCAAATCTCTGCAATCCTCGTCGAGGTGAGACCCGAAGGAACACATGGTCTCCCTCCTCGAACTCCAAGGTCCTTCGCCTCCTGTCGGCATAAGACTTTTGCTGACTCTGTGCAGTCTTCATCCACTCCTAAATGACCTGCACCTTCTCTGTAGTAGCTCTCACCATCTCTGCACCCATAAGTGATGACTCTCCTGGATCAGTCCAGCAAAGCAGGGACCTGCAAGGTCGCCCGTACAGAGCCTCGAATGGTGCCATACCAATAGTGTAACGATAACTGTTGTTATAAAAAAATTACACCAGTGGTAGGTGATCCTCCTAGATATGAATGAAGTCAAGTATTCAAGCTCAAAGCATATCCTCCAGGACCTGGATGGTCTGCTCTGTCTGACCATCAGTCTGGGGATGAAACGTTGTGCTCAAGCATAAATGAGTCCCAAAAGATTCCTAAAATCCCTTCCACAACCGGGATGTGAAACGAGCATCACAATCTGAGACGATCATGGATGGCACTCCATGAAGTCGAACTATCTCTTACATGTAGAGGTGTCCCAATCTCTCTACTGAACTCTCCTCCCATATGGCTAGGAAGTGGGCCGACATGGTGAGTCGATCAACGATCACCCAGATAACATTGTGTCCCCTGGGCGTACGTGGTAAACCCATCACGAAGTCCATAGATATCCCATCCCACTTCCACTCTGGCACCTCAAGGGGCTGAGTCAAGACTGTTGGCACCTGGTGCTCAGCCTTTACTTGCTGACAAGTAAGGCACCTAGAAACAAACTCTGCCACACAATACTTCATTCATGGCCACCAAAACTGACATCGGAGGTCCTGATACATCTTTTCCACACTTGGATGAACCACCAAATGATATGTATGGAACTCCCTTAGAACCTCCTCCCGCAACTTCATTGGCACTACTGTGCGACCTCTGAAAAGAACAACATGATTCCCACCTTCTGAATATCCATTAGTCACAACACCTGTGGATATCTAAGTACGTAGATTCTCACAGCTAGCATCCTCGTGTTGTGCTCCCCTGACTTTCTATAAGAGTGGAGGGGTAACAACCATCAACTGAAGGTAATATCCCTCATCTCCATCCACGAAGGATAACTATAAAGAGGCCAACTGCCTCATCGCCTCATCCAGCAACTGCAAACTGGATTTCCTGCTGAGAGCATCCGCCACTACGTTCCCCTTCCCAGGAGTATAAACAATCTCAAAGTCTTAATCCTGGAGGAACTAAAGCCACCACCTCTGCCTCAAATTCAGATATTTCTGAGAAAAGATATATCTGACACTCTTGTGATCATAGTAGACAGTAAACTGCTCGCCCATCAGGTAGTTCCTCCACATCTTCAATGCGTAGACTACCACTGTCAACTCAAGATCATGGGTTGCATAGTTCTCCTCATGTGGCCTCAACTGACATGAGACATAGGCAATAACCGCTTACCTCTACATCAGGAAACAACCAAGCCCGGTTCCTGATGCGTCATAGAACAATACGTACTCGACACCCTCCTCCAGTAATCTCAAGATCGGGGCGCTCGTCAGACTCTGTCTCAACTGCTGGAGAGCCTTCTGGAATCTCTCGGTCCACACGAAATGCTGACCCTTTCGGGTCAAATCTATCATGGGTGCTGCAATCCTAGAGAAATCAAGGATGAATCTCTTATAGAAGCCTGCCAACCCAAGGAAACTCCGCACCTCCTTCATGCTTCGGGGTGGCCCCCATGCTAGCTTTGCCTCTACCTTGGCTGGGTCCACTGCTATACCATCTACCGAGATAACGTGTCCCAGAAAGTGGACCTCCTGTAACCAGAACTAACACTTAGAGAGTTTCCCATACAACTGGTGCTCTCGGAGTGTGTCCAGAACCATCCTTAGGTGTCTCACGTGCTCCTCCTCAGACGCAGAGTACACAAGGATATCATCGAAGATGACCACAACGAACCGATCTAGATAGGGCTGAAAGATCCGGTTCATGAGTCCCATGAACACTTCCGGGGCGTTCGTCACGCCCAAGGGAATCAACAAGTACTCATAGTGACCGTAGCGACATCTGAAAGTCGTCTTTGATACATTCTCATCCTGTACTCGCAACTGGTGATAGCTTGATCGTAGATCAACCTCCGAGAACCATCGTGCCCCTCTCAACTGGTTGAAGAGGTCATTGATCCTCGGTAGTGGATACCGGTTCTTCACGGTCACCAGATTCAAGCATCTATAATCCACACATAGTCTCAAGCTCTCATCTTCCTTCTTGGAAAACAACACTGGAGCCGCCCAGGGTGAAATGCTGGTGTAAGAACCCAAAGCTTCGGTTTCAGGTATGGATCTCTTTTATGGGATTTTTAAGGAAAAATAAAGAATCTAGAAATTTTCAGAGTACACATCGTGTACCTTTTGAGTACACGCTGTGTACTCCTCTACCGCTCGAAGTTGTGTGATGGTCGTTCCCAGGCCACACACACAATGTGTAGGGGTGACGTGGAGTTCGATTTTGGCGGAGTATGGTAAAACCCACTACACGGCGTGTACTTTAAAAGTAAACACCGGGTACATTTTTTATTTCATTAATCGGACCGGGGTCGCGCCTAATGATCATTAACGTCTTATTCTCCACCTAATTCCATCCAGAGCATCCGAGGAGGCCAATTCTTCTATGATCCACTGATCCGTCACCGATTGTCTGAATCAAACTCCATCGATTGCTGAAGAATCACAGTGGTGATTTCTTGGTTCTTCTTTGGCCTCGTTTCCTGTTTGCTTCTCTCGTGTGAGTTTTCAAAGGTTGAACGTTTTAGACATTTTTGCATATCTACTCCGTTCTATGCCGATTCAAGAGCCGGGGTTCAAGTATATCGATCTTTGAGGATCGAGGTAGGTGGTTTGTTTCCCTACATTGAAGTTCCTTGAGTTTTGGTTGCAAAAGTGTCGGATACCCATGTATCGGGTATCCTAGGTTTAGGATTTTGATCCTATTGTTTATTTTCCCTAGATTTCTTATTATATTATGTTTAATTGTTGCTAATATATTCTTGGTTGCATGATTGAGGATCACCCCATGGGTGTTTCTCCCCCTGTTTGGTTGTTTATCGCCATTTGGCACTGTTTGCCTGTGAGGAAAACCCTATTGCAATTGCTAGTTTTATTGTTATAACTGTTTTCATGTGTTGCCTACTGTTTAAATTCTTTCGATGCATGGTAGCTATTAGCCAAGTAGTTGTTGAACTTACTTAGGGCTGCTGACAGTCGATTACGCACAACTGGACTACTTAGCGCTGTGAGAACCTGGTGCGGGAGATCAAAGAGGGAATGGATGATTAAGTTCTTCCCTAGAGGTTTTTTTAGTTTTAGTTCCGTATGCAGGACCTACGGGAATAGGACATTGTGCTTCCCAAGAGTGTTCTTAGTTTACCCACGCATCGAGACCATAGGAGGAATTATATGTAAGTGCTTCCTCCGAGATTCTGTAGCTATCGTTGCATGACCATAGGGGAATTGACGTGAGAGCTTCCCAAAGTTTCTGTGCCTTGTTTGATTACTAGACTATAGGGGTCTGCTAGTTTGATCCACCCAGAGATTCGGTGTGAATTTTTTATGGTTGGTTTTGACGAGCCCACCAAGCCAAAGAACAAGCTTGGGTTTTGTACTACTTGTGTTTAGGTAGTGTTTTTAGATGCCTGTTGTGTTACTTGCTTTACCTTGAAATAGAAGGCTTTACTAGTTCTTCCTGGTTGTTTAATTAAATTAATGTGAATGGTAATTGGTAGGATTATTTACTGCTGTACTCCCAGTTCATTACTGTATTTATTTACCTTTACTTTTTCTATATCACTCTCTGATAGTAGGGCACAAATCTTGTGGTGGTTGCCTACTGGGATTAGTCTCACACCCTGTTTGGGTCCTGCTTTTCGGCCCAAACAGATTATATGGTTGTAGGTATAGGTAGGGATTGTGGCCCTTCTACCTCAGGTACTTGATTTCTGGTTGGAGCTGGAGAGCATGGGATTGGGTTTTGGCCTGCGATGCTACTAGAGTTGTTGTTTACATTTAGTACTTTGGTTTCAATTGTATTTCAACACGTTGTTTTGTTTACTGCTTTCCATAGATACATGTACCATTCTGCATCATTATTATATCAGATATTGCTTCTACTTTTAGTTCAGTTGTTTCATGCTATTTACTGCTTCTGCTATTGATTGTCTTTATTCTTCTGCTGCATACCTTACCAAATGAGGGCATAGTTTCCCCACTGACTCACCAAGGCCCTCGCTGCTAGTCAGCGGCCTCTGGCGTTTGGTGAAACGCGCTTGAGGTTATGTGATGAACCGGGTGCGAGGCACCAGTTATGTGGATCCGGATTCAGGTCGTTACAAAGTGGTATGAGAGGAGTTTTCTTCTTTTCCATTGCCTTACTATTTTGCGACAATAGACAGGGATAGGAAGAAATGGGTAGTTAGTACTAAACTGTACGTGGGAGTAATTAACCTGTGTACAGGGAAAAGCTATATTACCTTGTAATTGTAATTTTCAGTTTTTTCAAGTGTTACAGTTTATTATATTTCACCGTTGGGTGATACACATGTTTTGTGCTGTTACCGTTTATATGATTGTGGTTCTATTTTGTTGCAATCCGATGAGATGAGGGTGTGTCATCTCATGAATCATATAAGCACTGAGTAAGAAATCACATTTCATGCATTTTACCATGCCATCTAGGGTGCATTAGAATTTCATGTTGTTGTGATAGATGTCATGATAAATTATGCATGTTGTTGTGATAGTTGTTGTGACGAACATACTTGATATGCTATTTTACTTGATATATGCATTATTATGATGACAAGCTTTGGTTCATGGGGAGTATGGGCCCCCACGGATCGGAATTTGGCACACAGATGTTTGCTTTTCAGTGTTTTTGGCGTTCGGTGCAGTTTCTGAGCTACTGCCCAGAAAAACCCAGAATACATGGCGTGTACTTTATCAATACACACCGTGTAGTTTTAAACCGTGTTACTGACTGAGTGAACAAAAACACGGGGTTTCAGAGAGTCTTTGGGGACACGCCGTGTTTTTTCGGAACATGTCGTGTAGGGGTCAGCCATGTAGTCGGCTGTGTAACCTGCTACATGGGTCGTCGAGCCTATCTAGTACACGCCGTGTGTTATAAGAACACGCCGTGTAGGTTTCTCTAGGTACTCGGCCATGTCACGAACAACATTGGTCAGTGTGATCTATCCTTATACACACCGTGTTTGTTCGGAAAACGCTGTGTAGAAGTCAGCCGTGTAGCCGACCGTGTAACCACTACACAGGCCGCTGAAACATGTCTAGTACACGCCGTGTCTTTAGTGCGCATGCCATGTAGTTTAGGATTTGGAGGACCGTGTAGGTTAGCCGTGTAAAGAGACTTGGGCAGTGGAGTGGAATTCAAGTACACGTCGTGTTTTGGGAAAACACGCCGTGTAGTCTGGGATGTTACACGACCAGTGGTGGCGGAAGTACACACCCATGTAAATGGCTTTAACAAATACACCGTGTAGTTTAAATACACACCGTGTAGTCCTATTTTGAAAACTTAAGTGCTTATCTCTTCTGTCCCCATTTTGTAATCTTGTGTTTTCTGTCCTTGTTAATCCTAAATCTGAGGTGTGATTTTGACCTTTCAGGGCTATGGCACCAAGACGTCCTCCCGTTGCACGTCAGGAACTAGGAAGTGACAGTATGCCTAATACGGCAGACCAGGGACTACCAGTAGTTCTGCCAATCGTTCTGGAAATGGAACCTGCAGTGATTCCAGACACTAGTGCTGATGCTCAGTTCAGAGAGGGTTTCATGAGGTTCATGCAGACCTTCCAGGGAGCTCAGAATCCTACCCCGTCTATGGAAGAGCTGACGCGAGCCTTCCAGCAGCAGCATCCTCCCACCTTCATAGGGGATGTAGGACCTTAGGCTGTAGAGTCGTGGCTAGAAACCATTATTTCCATCTTAGAGCATTTGGATACACCCCCAGATAGAAGGGTGAATCTCGCGACTTACATGCTGCGAGATTCTGCCAAGAGATGGTGGGATGTGGTCTTGCATGCAGGGCACCAACAAACTATGGCTTGGGATGAGTTCCAGCGTACGTTCTACGACTACTTCTATCTGGTGACGCTGAGGGCCGACAGAGCCAGAGAGTTCATGAACCTGTAGCAGGGTACTATTTAGGTTATGGAGTATTCCTCCCGTTTCACCGAGTTACAGCGTTTCACTCCCGTTCTGGGAAATGGTGAGCTATTTTTGGCAAGGAAGTTTGACGAAGGCCTCAAACTAGAGATCAGATCGCAGGTGAACGTCTTCCATTTGACTTCTATTACTCTGATAGTCAACCAGGCGCTAATCACCAAACGAAATCTGAGGGAGACTGGATCTGTTGACCAGGGCGGTTCAGCATCCAAGGCTGATTCATTGCATACTGATAGCAGGAAATGCCACCGAGAGTCTACTCGAGGTGACTCGAGGAAGCGAGGTAATTCTTATGGAAGACGGGATCTTCCATCTGGAAATCAGGTGGTGTGAAATCAGTGTGGAAAGAGTGGGCATAAGAAGCCTCAGTGCCTAAGAGATCCAGTGGAGTGCCGATCTTTTGGAAAGATGGGTCATCTGCTGCATTTTTGCAGGGTTCTTCTTCTAGCAGATAGTGAAGGAGTATCGGTTTCTACTCCTCTTACAGGAGCAGGACTACCAGCTCCACAGCAGACTGGGGGGCTAGAGTTCTTTAGAGCGTTCAGGCTAGGGTAGAGGTCGCAGACGCGGTGGTCAGGATCAGGGAGGATCAGCTCAGGGATATCAGGCTACTACACAGGGCCGCGGTACTGGCCAGACTTTTGCGGTAGAGCAAATTCATCAGGAGCAAGATCCTGGACCTTCCACAGTTCGAGGTATGATCTTAGTAGCCTTTATTTTATCTTCTTCACTTTTCAATACCGGAGCTTCTCATAGCTTTATTTCTGCGCACACTGTAGAGATCCTTAGACTTATTGTCTTTAGTTTTGAGGATACTTTGGCACTAGACACTCCTTTGGAACATAGAACTACTAGTGTGCATCAGTGCAAGGAGTGCCCCCTTGAGGTTAGTGGGTGTCACTTCTTGTGGGATCTTTACGTCCTTGAGATGATGGGTTATGATGTCATTCTCGGAATGGATTGTCTAGTTCCTTTTCAGGCCTTTTTCGATTCTTATCACCGTGGGGTGAGTTTCACATCACCAGAGGGCGGGTCCTTTCTTCACAAGGGAGAATGGGATGTCCAAGCAAGAAGAGCTGGACCAAAGCATCATGGGTTAGGCAGTGTTACATCCCAGATTGCTAGTTTATATCTGGATGATCAGGGGACCTCTTAGATGGACTCCCCTCTAGTAGTTGACCATTTTCTGAATGTCTTTCTAGAAGACTTTTCAGGGTTGCCTCTGAAGCGTGAGGTAGAATTCTCTATTGAGCTTGTTCTAGGAGCAGCATCGGTATCCATACCTCTTTATAGGATGGCTACGCCTGAGTTGCAAGAGCTCAAGAAGTAGTTGGAGGAGTTGCAGGCTAAGTGTTTTATCCGACCCAGTACTTCCCCTTGGGGTTCACCAGTGTTGTTTGTGAAAAAGGCGGATGGTACCTTATGGATTTGTGTGGACTATTGAAAGATGAACCAGTTGACGGTCAAGAACCGATATCCCTTGCCGAGGATTGATGATATTTTTTATCAGCTTTGAGGAGCCAGGGTGTTCTCGAAGATCGACTTGAGATCCGGCTATCATCAGTTGTGGGTCAGACCATCTGATATACCTCTCACAACTTTCTGAAGCAGGTATAGTCTGTACGAGTATCTGGTTATGACGTTCGGCCTCACGAACGCGCCTGCAGTTTTCATGGTGCTGATGAATAGAGTTTTCCATCCTTACTTGGACTCTTTTGTCATTGCCTTTGTGGAAGATATCTTAGTGTACTCTCACACTCGACACGGCCATGCTACCCATCTTGAGATCGTATTGAGTACACTGAGAGAGAATCATTTATATGCTAAGCTCTCAAAGTGACACTTCTGGATGAACGAGATTCACTTCCTGGGCCACGTCATCTCAAATATAGGAGTATCAGTAGACCCAGAGAAGGTGAGAGCAGTAGTTACCTGAGAGCAGCCGAAGAATGTCTTCGAGGTACGGAGTTTCTTGGGACTGGGTGCTTACTACAGATGGTTTATACATGACTTCTCACGCTTAGCAGTGCAGTTGACGGGCTTGACTAAGAAGGGTGTGAAGTACTCTTGGACAGAAGCTTACAATTCAGCCTTCTAGGAGCTGAAGGGGAGATTGACTTCAGCACCGATTCTAGTTCTGCCAGAGCCGGGCAAGAGTTAGATAGTTTTTTGTGATTCATCTGGCATCGGTCTTGGAGCAGTGCTTATGCAGGAAGATCGTTTTGTTGCGTACGGATCTCGACAGTTGAGGCCCCTTGAGAAGAACTATCCTACGCCCGACCTGGAGTTGGCTGCTGTTGTTCATGCTTTGCGTTGTTGGAGGCACTATCTCATGGGAGAGCATTTTGTGGTATATACTAACCAAAATATCCTCAAGTATATCTTCATGTAGCATGACTTGAATATGAGACAGTGGAGGTGGGTCGAGTACCTACAGTCTTTCGACTTCGAGCTTGCTTATACACCTGGGAAAAGCAATGTTGTGGCAGATGCACTGGGTAGGAGAACTCAGATTCAGGTAGTTTAGGAGGCCAGCAGTGAGTGGCAGCTCATGGATCTGTTCTCCGAGATGCATTTGGAGGTGCACGATAGACTGGGATAGATAGTAATTTATTCTGTAGTTGTTACCTCTACTCTTTTAGATCGAGTTTGAATGAGGAAGCTATTAGATCCAGAGGGCCTAGTCCTATGGGAGGTTGTGTCAGATGGAGACCCTACTCTAGGGTGGACACTAGGCAATGACGAGGTGCTATGTTTTCATGTCTACGTATGGGTTCAAGCGGACATACGTGAGGATTTGATGCGGGAGTTTCATGCTTCATCTTGTGTAGTTAATCCTAGTGTCACCAAAATGTACCGAGACTTACGTCGTCAGTATTGGTGGCCAGGTATGAAGAAGGATGTGGCTGTTTTGGTTATACGGTGTTCCACCTGTCAGTAGGTGAAGGTAGATCATCGGTGTCCAGCAGGGCTTTTACAGCAGTTACCCATTCCTGAGTGGAAATGGAATGATGTTGCAATGGACTTCATGATAGGGTTACCGAGATCTCCTAGAGGAAATGGTGAGGTTTGGGTTGTAGTGGACAGGCTCACAAAGGTCGCACACTTCTTGCCAATCAAGGAGACCTTCAGTGTTGATGAGCTGGGATGGTTGTACATCCGAGAGATTTTATGTCTGCATGGAGTTCCACACTCCATTGTTTTAGAAAGAGATGAGTGTTTTACTTCGCACTTCGTGCAGGGGCTATGTAGGGCTTTGGGTACAAAGGTACTTTTGAGTAAAACATACCATCCCTAGACTGATGGCCAGTCCGAGTGTACAATCCAGGTGCTTGAGGATATGCTCCGAGCTTGTATTCTAGACTTTGGCGGTACTTGGGAGAAGTATATCCCTATAGTGGAGTTCGCCTACAAAAAAAATTTCAGGAGACTATTCAGATGGAACTTTACGAGGCTTTGTAGGGTAGGCCATGCCGATCACCTTTATGCTGGCTAGAGGCAGGAGAGGCAGCTTTGCAAGGAAATAGTCTTGTTCAGGAGACCTCAGAGAAGATAGAGTTGATTTGGAAGAGGATGGCTACAGCACAGTCTCGATAGAAGTCATATGCTGATCAGCGGAGACGACCTTTGGAGTTCAAGGTTGGAGATCCGGTTTTCATGCGCGTTACATCGAGGTTGGGACATAAGAGGATTAAGAGACAAAGGAAACTCTCATCGAGATATGACGGGCTGCTTGAGGTTCTGGAAAGAGTCGGGCTGGTTGCCTACAGGTTGCATTTACCTCAGAGGTACCAGGCCATACACGACTTCTTTCATGTTTCTTAGCTTCAACGGTATTTCTCATACCCATCTCATGTTCTTCAAACCGAGGAGGTTGAGCTGGAGCAGGATGCATCTTTCAAGGAGCATCCTATCAGGATTGTCGATCGCAGTACGAAAGTTCTCTGTGGCTGGTCTATTCCTCTAGTACGGGTGCTATGGCAGCACAGGCGAGTATAGGAAGAGACCTGGGAGAGGGAGGCTGATATGTGATCACAGTGGCTAGAGTTGTTCGAGGTTTCTTCTTCTATGCCTTGTTAGGGAAATTCGGGGATGAATTTCTTTAAGGGGGGAAGTTTGTAAGAACCCAGAGCTTCAGTTTCAAGTACGGATCTCTTTTATGGGATTTTTAAGGAAAAATAAAGAATCTGGAAATTTTCAGAGTACACGCCATGTAACTTTTGAGTACACGCCATGTACTCCTCTGTTACTCGAATCCGTGTGATGGTCGTGCCCAGGCCACACACACGGTGTGTAGGGGTGACGTGGAGGATGATTTTGGCGAAGTACGGAAAAACCCACTACACGTCGTGTACTTTAAAAGTACATGTTGTGTAACTTTTTTTATTTCATTAATCAGACTGGGGTCACACCTAGTGATTATTAACATCTTATTCTCCTCCAAATTCTGTCAAGAGCGTCCGAGGAGGTAGATTCTTATCTGAGCCACCGATCCGTCACCAGTTGTCCGAATCGAACTCTGTCGATTGCAGAAGAATCATAGCAGTGAGTTCTTGGTTATTCTTTGGCCTCGTTTCCTATTTCCTTCTCTCGTGTGAGTTATCTGAGGTTGAAAATTTTAGACGTTTTGGCAGATCTACTACGTTCTAGGCCGATTCACGAGATGAGGTTCAAGTATATCGATCTTCGAGGATCGAGGTAGGTGGTTTGTCTCCCAACATTGAATTTCCTTGAGTTTTGGTTGCAAAAGTGTCGGATACCCATGTATCGGGTATCCCAGGTTTAGGATTTTGATCCTATTGTTTATTTTCCCTAGATTTCTTGTTTTCTTATGTTTAATTGTTGCTAATATATTCTTGGTTGCATGATTGAGGATCACTCCACGAGTGTTTCTCCCCCTGTTTGGCTTTTTATCGTCGTTTGGAACCGCTTTCCTGTGAGGCAAACCCTGTTGCAATTGCGAGTTTTCTTGTTATAACTGTTTGCATGTGTTTCTTGTTGTTTAAATGCTTTCGATGCATGGTAGATATTATCCAAGTAGTTATTGAACTTACTTAGGGATGCTGACAGTCGATTACACACAACTGGACTGCTCAGGGTTGTGAGAACCTAGTGCGGGAGATCAAAGAGGGATTAGATGATTAAGTGCTTCCCTAGAGGGTCTGTTGGTTTTAGTTTCATACGCAGGACCTACATGAATAGGACTTTGTGCTTCCCAAGAGTGTTCTTAGTTTACCCACGCATTGAGACCACATGATGAATTAGACGTAAGTGCTTCCTCATAGAGTCTGTAGCTATCGTTGCAAGACCATAGGGGAATTGACGTGAGGGCTTCCCAGAGTGTTTGTTCCTTGTTTGATTACTGGACTATAGGGGTCTGATATTTTGAGCCACCCATAGAGTCAGTGTGAATTTTTTATGGTTGGTTGTGATGAGCCCACCAATCCAAAGAACAATCTTGGGTTTTGTACTGCTTGTGTTTAGGTAGTCTTTTTAGATGTCTGCTGTGTTACTTGCTTTACCTTGGAATAGAAGGCTTTACTAGTTCTTCCTGTTTGTTTCATTAAATGAATGTGAATGGTAATTGGTAGGATTATTTATTGGTGTACTCCTATTTCATTACTATATTTATTTACCTTTAATTTTTCTATATCACTCTCTGACAGTAGGGCACAAATCTTGTGGTGGTTGCCAACAAGGATTAGTCTCACACCCTTTTTGGGTCCTGCTTTTCAGCCCAAATAGATTATTTGGTTGCAGGTATGGGTAGGGATTGTGGCCCTTCTACCTCAGGTACTTGATTGCTGGTTGGAGCTTGAGGGAATGGGACCGGGCTTTGGCACGTGATTCTCCCGGAGTTGCTGTTTACATTTAGTACTTTGGTTTCAGTTGTATTTCAGCACGTTGCTTGGTTTACGGCTTTCCATAGATACATGTACAATTCTGCATCATTATGATATCAGACATTGCTTCTACTTTTAGTTCAGTTGTTTCATGCTATTTACTGCTTCCGCTATTGATTATCTTTATTCTTATGCTGCATACCTTACCAAATGAGGGCATAGTTTCCCCACTGACTCACCAAAACCCTCGCTGCTAGTCGGCAGCCTCTAGCATTTGGGAAAACGCGCTTGAGGTTATGTGGCGAAATTGGTACGGGGCACCAATTATGTGGCTCCAGATTCAGGTCATTACAGCTGGCTCTCACAAATCCCTTCTTCTGCAAGTCGTCCAGCTGCACCCTTAGCTCACGAAGCTCTGCAGGAGCCATCCGATATGCTGTTGTTGATATCGGTGTCGTCCCAGGTTGCAACTCAATGCAGAAATCTATCTCCCGGCAGGGAGGTAGCCCGGGGAAATCCTCTATAAAGACGTCCTCGTACTCAGCCACTACTGCTGGAAACTGGAAACCTGTAATATCTATTGTGGCAAGGGCTAGGCTAGCCAACTGATAGGATATCGGTTGTTCCTTCCTATGAACGAGTCCATCCTACACTTCCTGGGTCTCTCTTTCACAAAAAAAAAAAGAGAACCTCGTTCCATCACTGCAGACACACCACACCCTTCGCCTAAAATAGTCGATCTGGGCATGAACTGTGGATAGCCAATCCATACTAAGAATGACATCGTAAGGCCTCGACGCTACCACCAAGAGGTTCCAACTGAAACTATCACCTCCAATGGTCAAGTCACACTGTCTACAGAGGTGTGTGATCTCTAAATCTTCTCCAGTCGGTGTTTCTAAGAGTAAGGGTCGAGTCAATGACTCAACTGGAATCTCAAGGTCTCGAACAGGATAAGTAGCCAGAAAAGAATGACTAGCACTTGTGTCTATCAAAATGGAAACAAAAGTAGAAAAGACATAGATAGTACCTATAATCATTCTGGGAGTAACTGGGTTATAAACCTCTGCCGCCTGCAGCTGTCCCTACCTATGTCCACCATCTCTCTGAGCCTGGGGTGGACCTCCTGGGGGTGGTGGTGGTAAAGGGTCAAAACACCGACCACCTCCAGCTGATCTCCCAACTCCTCTACTGCGTCTGCCACCTCACGGATCTGTCTCCTCCACATGTTTTCTCTACCTTGGTGGTCCATCCACTGATCCCATGTCAGTAGTACGGCGGGTCGGACAATCTCAAGCGAGATGTCCCCTGCCATCACATGAGTAGCATCGCCTCTATCGAGGCTGGCTGGATGCGCCCTGCGAACCCTGTACAGCAGATCCCCTATCCTGGGATCTCCTCTGGAAATGTCTCCCATGCCTAGGTCCCTGACGTTGGTTCCCTTCTGTCGAGGTCTCTGCTCCTGCTCGCCCACTACTGACAACTGTCAACTGTCTCTGCTTTGCCAAGAATCACTCGACCACCAAAGCATGCTCGAGCACCCCAGCATAATTAGGAATGCTCATAGGGATGATGCGATCTCGGATATCTCTTCACAAGCCCCACTCAAAAGTCTGAGCTCGGAAGTACTGATCTCTGACCATATCCATCGAGTACCACGAGAGGTCGGTAAACCTCGATGAATATTCAGCCACCATCATAGTTCCCTACTGGAGATGAAGAAGCTCTTGTATACGTACTACTCTCAGGGTAACTGGTGAAAACTCCTCTCTAAAGAGACGCTCAAACTATTACCATGCAAGTGTCACCTCGTCGTGGGTCTGGATAACCAAACTCCACCATCGTCCTGCCGAGCCCTACAGAAGGCTCACTGCCAGGATCACCATCTGGTCTGCTGGTGTCCTGACCAAACAGAAGACGCTGGTCACTACCTCAATCCAGTCCTCTGCTGCCTAAGGGTCAGGCTCGCCTCGTAACCTGAGGGGTATCTATCTCTGAAACTCGTAGAGTGCGCTCAGTCTGCGCTCCTCCTCCACTGGTACAACAGGCACTAAACACTTCTCCACAGGTTGCGGGATAACTGGAACACCACCTGATGCTAAAATTGGGGGATCTGGTCCCTGTATCGAAGCTTCATAACTGAGGGGGTCATCCTCATGATCGAGCTGCTAGATCCTAGCGGTTATGCATCACTGAGGCATCCTATAAAGAAACAAGATGTATCTCAGTCAGTGAGTATATTTGGAGAGATGACTCAATAAGGACATGGAAACCACAACCCATTCCTAGATGATGCGTGTACCATTATTTTTCCCTGCAACTAGTTTTCTCATGATCTGAGTCGAAAAGCAGGTTATCAGAGTCCTGGTGTATGGATACGTCGGCCGCCCGCACCAACATTAGGATCCCTGGCCTGAAAGCCGAACTTGAAACACTTAACACTATTGACCCAAACCAACTCACAGACTCTCGGTCCTAAGGTAGAACTGACCACCTCTGATACCACTCCGTCACGACCCGTCCCAGGGGGGCCTGAGCCGGAACTCCCCACGCCTGCCTCCAATAGGCCAGGGGCTGGTGACTAGCACTGAATAGGCATGTTACTAACATGGGAGGAATTTCCTATAAACATGTACACACACACACACATATCCAATCCCACAAAGCTGAAAAGTAAAAAACTACTAAAAATTGATATGCATTCATACACTAAAAATCCCAAACAACAGAGTATGACAGGAAAGTAAAGTACGTAAATTGTAAAACCCTGGGCCAAAAGTACATGCCCACCCAAAAGAGAGTATGTAAAAAAGTCTAACCTATAAAGAAAGGTTTGGGTAATCCAGTCTGTAGCTGTAGGAACACACCTCGGCCCGCCTGATCTCACTGAGTATCGTCCGGTCCTGGTCTACCAATAATCCTATCAAAGGCTCGCTCGTCTACACAAGACACGACACGTACGGGCAAAGCTCGTGCAGGGGTGAGTATAACAATACCCAGTAGGACACCCCAAAACCACAAAGGAAATACAACAAGGGAAATACCACAAAGGAAAGATACAGTCATCTCCACACAGTATATGTCTATAGAACATATAACAAGAAAATCCAGATATTCTCATACACAAAAGACCATCGCAATACCGCCACTAGGATCCAGCTCGAAGATTCCACTAAGCATGTAACAAGGAGAACACACTCCTAGGTCTGAGGAGAGAGAGATACGAAGTACTTGTTCTGGGAGAACACACTCTACAAGAACTCTGAGAACATGATGCTCAGATGAGGATCACAGCCAAGTCATGGGGTGATTCTGACAACTCATTCTGAGCTAATCTGCTAAGCAGAGGATCGGCGCCCGGGTAAAGTTGGTCATGTCGATGCCAATAACTCTACCTAGGGTTCCAAGAATGAATAGAGGATCTGACTCCAATTCTAACAGAGGGGATTCCAAAAACTCTATTCAAGAAGTCCTGCTGAAGGGATCATACTCTTATAGGTAGGAAATGATACCGGAAACCTTCAGGAGAAGGACTAAGGGGACGAACCCTAAGGAAACTAGCCCAAGTCACAGAAGGCAACTTGCTCAAGCCTTGAATAATTTATTACACAGCGTGTAGTATGGTTACACACCGTGTTCCTTGACCTCGGGTACTGCTCATGTAAATGGCCCGTGTCATCCGTTCAAGCTGTGTAAAACTCAACTACAAGGCATGTAGAAAAGTACACGCCGTGTTCCTGACTCAGGGTACTGCCCGTGTAAACGGCCCGTGTCATTTGTCTTGTCGGATAGAAAGTAACTAAACGGCGTGTAGAAGAATCACATGCCGTGTCTGAGCACCTGGGACTCGCTTCGTGTACGCTGGCCATGTGCCCGTACATGGCCTCTGTCCGTGTCCGTGTCGCCTTCCCGTGTACCTGTACACAGGGTATCCCGTGTATCTGGTCGGGTTTGGCCGGGGACAGGTATACACGGTGTGTCATTGGCTATGTACCCGGCCAGTGTCCGTGTACTCCCAGTGCACATGCCATATAATCAATTCGAAAAACACACACCGTGTATCCCATACTACACGGCGTGTAGTCAGGAAATTTCTAGAAACACTGTCTTCTTCCTCGCGCCTCGGCCAATTCTCCAAATCGCATTTCTCTGGTCCGTTTTCCACGAAACTCAAGATCATGGGTCGCTTCGTCATCGTGATGCCGAATCCGTGGGTTTTGGGCCCTCGATCGGCACCGAAATCCAATTCTGGTCACCCATGCGAAAATTTTTCAAAGAACGATATCTTCAAATCCGCTTCGATCCGTCCGTCGCCATCGTGGCCGCACCTCCGTAGGGTTGTACCGATGCCAGATCTTAAATTTGGGATCGTTGCATCGCACAACAGGTGCGCAACGCTCCGTCGTTTATATCCCTGCAAAGAACGCGTAGAACGTAGCGAAGTACGCGAGAATTTGGGGAAGAAGAACACAACAAATCAAGAGGGATGAACCTCGATCGATGTTCGTGTTGATCTTAGTCTGTCACCGTTAGGAGGTTGAACGAAACCAAAATAATTTCAAGAATCAAATCCCCACGATTCCCGCAAAGTCTCATCCCACAAGAACGATCGATCTGTGGGCTAATTTGTTCGTGGATTAGTCCGCGTGCATCATGGAAATAAAAAATGGGGAATAAATCATCAAACATCCTACCATGATTCTGCCGCATTTGTTGGCGACGATCCGTTCGCCGCATCGTTGTCATCGGTGAAGCTTGTCAAGAACACCGTCGTCACGTTGAGAGGTTTTCTCCAGAGCTCTCCAGGGAGATTCAGGGTTATGAGAAAAGTAACCCTGATCCCCAGCAAAATATCTTTTTGAAAAGGAAAAGAGATATTTTGCTTCAACAAAAATAAAATATTTTAATAAAATATTTTATTACGGTTGCGTCCAAAAACCAGATTTTACCACCGACCTTCTCCAGCAGATGTTAGGTCTCTTTTATGGTAAACCCGCTGCTCTGAACGCAACGGTTCCATTAGATTTTTAATCCGAGCACCCGTTCGGGAGTTATTCTACTTTTTTAGGAAAACCGCATGCACGCGTTATTTAATTATTAAATTAAACTCAAACATTTGTTCCGGGCTCACCGGGCCTCAGAACTGCATGCCGTCTCAGAGCCTGGTCTCGAATTAATTACCATATAATATTAAAATAATACATGTAAAAATACGGTACATTACATAATATGATAACATCAACAAAAAATTTGAATCTATTTATGCATATTTAATTTCCATCACATCAAACCAAGCTTCAGGAGGGCTTATCATCTCATCTATTTCAATAGGGTGGTACAACTCGAGTTCATATCCCATTCAACATATTTAGTGTTCTTCGATTAAATGACTTCATCTTTCATGATGGTGAGATCAATTTTCCTTCTTGTTTAGGGATATTATCAATCTCCATGTGCTCCAGTTCTTCAACATCAAGATTAATGGGTTCTTCATACATTGGATTCATATTTTTCTTTTTTATTTTATCCAATATAAAATCATTACTATTCAAATTCATCTAGAAGATGAGTCATGAAATGTTATGGCTAATGTCTGAGTATGGAATTAGCAGCTCCTTAATTTCATATTAAGTTTCATAGGGGTGGATATTCACAGGCAATAGATTCAACTATTATTGTGATAAAGGAAAAGGAATTACAGGTAGAAAATATAGGAGAAGGGTGGATGGGCACAATGGAAAGAATAGAGGCAAGGTAATAAAATTGGAGTTTACCCATCTTACAGTAGGAGTCCTAGTGGTAGAAAAGCTCGATGGATGTAGGGGAGTTATTATAGTTATAGAAAATTAATGGTATCATGGAAATTCTTTTTGCAGTAGAAAACCAATGGTATTAAGGGAGTTCTTCTTGTGGTAGCAGACCAATGTTAGAAGAGGACAAGATAAAATTAACAGAGTAATAAACTTGATTATGGTAGCAACACGGTGTGCATGGTAGTAAAAGTGTGCACACTAGTAGAATTGAACAAGGTAGTATACATGAATGTATAGTGGAATACCAATATTAGTAAGTCTTGATTGTAGTATATGATTTATTCTAACTTTAGCAAGGGTAACCCCTTACACCCAAAAAAAATTTAAGTGCATACATTTTTTCCAAATTAATTCCAATTGAATAAAAAATGAAAACTAGATCAAATACCCTCAAGATAAAATTAAAATTCATTTTCAACCAATTTAAATCAAATATTTTTAAATAATATTTAATTCTAATTTATCATTCAAAAATAAAATCTAAAATTCTATTGTGAAAATTCAAAATTTTAATTTCCCAATTATTTTTTAAAATAATTTTGATTTATGGATTTTCAATAATTTCAAAAAAAAAAGAAAAAAAATTAAAACTTGCAAATAAATACATTGAAGAATATTAATTGATGATAAATTGAATCAACCAAATAAAAAACTCAAATTTAAAAATCAATTTATGGATTCGCTATTCAACTCTAAGAATAAATAAAATAATAAAAATCATCAATTTCTCCAATTATAAATTAAATTAAAAATTAACAAGATTCCAAAAAATGAATGATTTATCCAGTATTTGAATTTATTATGGTGTAAATTTCAATGAAAAATATAAAAATTGTTTTGAAAAATTTATCTCACATAACTCCCCCACAAATAAACTATTTCACTCCTAGAAAATGTGGTCATTGAATTCAATTATTCAAAATAAAGTCCAAAAAAATGATTTTTCCTTAGTAGAATAAAATATATAGATAATTATTGAAAGAGATAAAATATATTATCCACTAAGTGTTCATTAATCCTATGTGACTTTCACATACTTTTTTACTTTAATTCAAATGAAAATTTTAGTTCCATGAGTCACATAAATATATTTATGTGGAATTAAAATTTAAACAAGTAACACTTCCATTTATCCCTCATTCATAAGATTCCTAATCCAAATTTCATTTCAGAACTTCCTTGATACTTCTTAAATTACATTTTTTATAAATCAATTTCCCCTCATTCATTTGGGTTTAATATTCCTCTCACAAGAATGAATTTATTTTTGAAAATTGGAGAAAAAATTAATTTAATTGTATTTTTTTATACATGTATATGTGTGGAACATTTAAAATAACATATTGAATATATAAATAAATATTAAACACACACACTAAATGCCAATTTCTCAGAGATTCATTATGGGATCTCAATTTCCCATTTTACTTCAAGTTCAAAGGACTTATATGAATGTCATTTAGGGAGACTCCTAGAGATTCTATTCAATACCTAAGTTCATGTTACTCAATATTAAGTATGAAATTCTAGTGACCAAATGTTATAATTTATATTCCACAAGGATTATTTCAATTTTCACTCCATTCCCCTAGTCCTTAAGCATAATTTCTATAAAATAGAGGTTATGATAACTCAGGAATCATTCGCATTGAGTAATTTAAAATCAATTTATTAAATAGATCTAGCATAGTAATTTAATTATACATAACATCATTAAATTTTAATATTCCCACAAAAGTTCTAAAAAACTAGAAAGAGAGCCTTTAAAGGTATTGGAACCAAATTTTTTATATTATAATTCTTTTTATTTTTTATATATACATATTAAGATAATTTATTTCTTTCCCCAAAAAAAATTCAATAGAAACGTATAATTGAGTTCCATAATGAATTTATTAAAGAAAAAATGTTCACAATAAAGTAATTAGCTTGACCAATATGAGGGAAAGAGAAAGCCTTGTAGACACTAATTAACAATAATAGGGAGCATTTTAGACTCCTCTAAGGGTTATTTCCGAAAATCCTTTTGATACTTTAATTTTTGGACTTTCACTTTAAATGGATAATTTTAACCTTATTATTTTATCTTAAAAACCCCAAAAGGAAACATATTAATTACTTTTTATAGCCTAGTCCCCTTGGAATGAAGATTACTAGGGAAGAGATTTATCCTTGAATAAAATATAACACTTTTTCTCCAACTTAAAATTCTATTTTTCTAGATAAAATTTTGATGAATATATTTGGATTTATCCTTGTATAGTAGTGAGTTCTCATATGATTACCTTCTCAGCTCCACAAGTTCCAATATCTTTAGCTTCCTTCCCTCTCTAGCCTTTCAAAACTCCATGTCCACTCTTTTGACAACCCAATAGGATTTGTGTTGTATCTCAATAGGAATGTGACAATGTTTACCATAAATAATTATATTTGTAGACATACCTAATGTGTATTTTTAGGAATTTCTAAATTCCCATAGTTAATCCTCTAATTTCTTACTCTATTAATTGTGGTTGGGATGTATTGTTTCCTCAAATTTGTTTTTTACTTCTCTATTAGACACCTTGGCTCTACTTTTTTCTATGGGTATTAAGTAGTAGAGGTATTTTTGTGTACTCAATATTTTTTTATAATAACTTCCATATTATTGTTATATAAGTGGGGTCCTTGGTCAATTATTATAGTTTGAGGTATTTTAGACCTATAAAAAATATTTTAGAAAATAAATCATAGTTTTTTTAATCATTAGTTTGAGTAGGGTTTTCTTAAATCCACTTATAGAAATAGTCCTCTACCAAAAGTATGTTGGATCATAAAAATGAAACAGTAAAGGAGAAAAATAAGTTTATTCCTCATACATTAAATATTTCGTAAAAAATGAATTATTGTTGGAGTATTTCTTGGCTTCTAGAAATCCAATTAGTGAACTGAAAATTTGAATAGTTTTTACAAAAATCATTTGATTCTTTAAAAAATTGAGACCAAAATCATCATGCTTCTGAATTTTTTTTCTAATTATATTGGATTCCAAAAATAACCTCCACATGAAAGTATACACCAAAACTGTAGCATATATCTCATTTCCTCCATGGGAATATAAATCCTAATTACCTATTCATTGAGAAATATTCATAAATAAAGGTCCTCGTAGACATATTATTGTGATTTAGATATCAACTTATTAGTGTGATGTCTAATAAATAAGTAGGTTACCTTTAATGTGACAAAAAATTGAGTAAATCAGAATACCGTGGAACTTGTGTGAGATTTTACAATTTCTCACCAAGGAAATGGTTATCCATATTAGTGATAGGTATTGGTTCTACCTCAATAGCCAGAGGCAACCAACCCACGTGTTTTGCCACTATATTATCACAACCATTCATTTCCTTGATCTCCGGGTCAAAATATTATAGTAGTAAAATCTATCTCACTTGAACATGATTTGAATCATCGTTTTTTATCAAAATAGATCAAGGTTCAATGATCAAAGTAAATAATTCCTTAACTTCTTAAAATATAATAATGCAATTTTTCTAAAGCTACAGAAATAGAAAAAACTCATTTTCTATTGTATCCTTAATGTGTTTAGTGTATAGGGTCTATTTAGTAAAATCCATCACATGGGGAAACCCATCAATATTTTGGAATATCACAGCCCATAAATCTCTATTGGAATAATCACACTGAATCTCAGAGTAAAAATTCTAGTTTAGTGTAAATATTATGGGAGTACTGGTTAAGAATTCTTTCAAACCATCAAAAGATTCCCTACATGAAAAATCAAAGGAAAAAATCAGTTTTCTTGTTAAATAGTTTTGTTATGGGAAAATAAATTTTTCTATTATCCCTAATAAATGTTTTAGAAAATCATACATGGACTATAAATAATATAATGTGTCTCGCAGTGGTGGAGTTAGTTATTTTAGAGATAACATCAACCATTTTCATATTTACTACAATTACATTATTATAAATTATATAGCCTAAAAAATTTCATTTTTTCCATTAAATGTTACTTTGAAAAATTTAAAACAAAGTTTTTCTCAATACATATTCTTTACGCAATTTTCTATATTTTAATGAAACTCTAAAAGAAAGTTCTAAACACAGTAAAGTCATAGAGAAATACCTCAAGGTAGTTTTGAATCATGTCTAAGAAAATATTTACCATACAATATTGAAAGGTATCTGAAGCATTGAAAATATCTAAAGGCATCATTTGGTAGGAAAAAATAATAAAGGATCCTATGGAGGGGGTCTTATTATAGCCCTGTAGAGAAATTGGAACCTAAAAATACCCATAACATTTATCAAGGAAGCAAAAACAACCCTTCCAGGATAATCAATCTAACATTTGGTCTACAAAGGGTATGGGAAAATTGTAATTTTTTGGTTATATATTCCAATCTCCTATAACCTATAAAATCTCTATAAATATTCTAAAATTATTGTGGTCACTAACCCCTTATTATCATTTTTCACAATTGGGAATCCAATTTTTTTTGGTATAATTTTAATTGGATTCACCTATTGGGATTCCATGATGGGGTAGATAATTTCATCTCATAAAATTCTTTCTAATTAGTTTTTATTTCCTCTATAAGGGCTAGGTTTATTCTTCTTTGTTCTTATACCAGTGTTTAGGATTCATTTTCAAGAAAAATAGCATGTACGCTGGTAGTAGGTCTAATCCATAGGATGTACACTAATGTCAAACCTATGTTTCTAGAATTTTTTTTACGAATTTATAGTAGATATATTTTTGTCTAGGATCTAAATTTTTTGATATTATGGTTGGACCATTAGAATTTTACATTAAAAAATAATATTTCAAGTATAATAGTAGAAAATTATGTTCCAGTTCATGGGGTTTTCGAAAGATGATTTTAATTTATCTTTCTTCATGTCAGAAACTTACACATGCATGGAAAAATATTAGTATAATATTTTAATAACTCATCAAAATAAATCTCATCGATTTCTTTAAATTGTTCAACATGAAAAAATATTTCTAGATTAATATCATTTAAAAAAACCAATTCGTCAAATAGGTTAGGTGTTTCTAATGCTTCTCCTAATCCGATGATGTCATCAAACATTTAAATTTTCTCCCTATAGGAATAAGGTAACTCAAAGTGTTTTAATGTAAAAATAGATTTCTCTTCATGTTCACATTTCATTGTATTTGAGATATTTATATACACTTTTTTCTTGCTAAAATTCAATGAAAGAGTTATTTCATTGACATTTATTTTTGTTTTAGAAGTCTTGATGAATGGATTATATAGAATTATGGGAGAGTGATCTTTACCTTTTCCATATTACATATTGAGAATGTAGAAGTCGGTTGGGAATGGAAATCCATATACACACACCAAGACATCATAAAGAACACTTATTGGGTATGAAGTGGATTTATTGGTGAGTTACACAACCACGAATGTTGGTTTTAGATCTCTCATTTTCATATAAGAATAAATGTATTAAGGCATTAAAATAATATTTTCTCTTAAATCATACAAAAAATTTGAAAATTTAAGATGTTGTATGGTTTAGGAGATAGTGAAATTAAATAGTTCTTGAAATTTAAAGACATATTTGGGCCAATAAAAGGAAATTTGTTAACCTAATATTACATATTTATTACCTTGTAAACTTCTCCTCTCAATGAAAAATGGTTTATTTTATTTTTTATACATTGGAATTTGGCGGATGACCTACAAAAAAGGGATGTTGATTTATACTTTTTTTAACATCACCAAGATATTATGTAACAATGATTCTTCATTGGTTTTATTGGGTACTAGAATCCATGTAAGGAAGGTAGGTCAGGTTTGAGGTGGATCATCTATTTTATTGTTCCCCTTATCTTTATTTGATGGGTGTGAATTCGCAAATTTATATTCATATTCTCTTTCATGGATTGATTAATTTGGTTTGTGTTGTTCTCTATTATAAGATTCAATCTCAAAGGGTAATCCTTCAATACTTCCTAGCTCCTTAATACTATTTAATGTAATATAAGTAACATTTAACTTGTGGTTAATAATGGGTTGAGACGGAATATTACCTGAGCCTTAATTTACTAGGTTATTGATGGTATCCATGAGCTGAAAAAACCATCCTTTAAATTATTTTAACTATGATCCATGTATGGTTAGAGTGGTTTTCTGTCTGTTTTGTGACTCAATAAATTATCTTAGTATGTAATTCATGGAAGGATCTTGATATCATCCTTGATGGTATATTTTGGATGGTTGGAAACTTTGTCTCTAAAATAGAGGGGACTAGAAAGAATCTTGAGAATCCTATTGGAAATATTGTCATAATGGTGTCCTTTGATTCTGTTAACTCTCATATCTAAACTAATTGTTGGAAAAATATCTAAATCCTTAGTATCCACTCAGTTGGTTCTGGAACTAAATCTAGTATATGGGATCTTAGATTTCAATCTCTTTAACATGAGGGATTATATCATTGTTTTTTTCTTGAGAATAGAAATATTAGAATACCTGAGGGGTGTAGGGGGTGATGTCTCCCACTCCTTGTTCACAACAATCCATCTCAAAATATGGGTTAGTTGTTTAATTTTATTTTACATTAATTGTGAGTTAGATATTTTTGCCTCATGTATTCCTCTAGTATATGTTCTTGTACAGATTTTTTTTGAGAATTTTGGGAGATCCTCTCAATCAATTATTGGGATTCTATAGATGAATTATCAATTATTTCTCCTAAAGAATCATCTAGTAGGTTCTGGTAATTTTCCATCAATCTTTGGTAAAATAATACCAAGAATTTATGTTCTTCAATGAGTTATTTTGGGTAGGATGAAGTATATTTATTGAACCTTTACTAAAACATATAAAATGTTTCCCCACTTTCTTGTTTGATTCCATTAATATCCTTCCTTAATTGACCACTCCATGATATAGGAAAATATTTTAAGGAAATCCCTCTACAGGTGTTCCCATTAGGTTAATTATTTAGGTTGTAGATTATAAAGCCACTCCTAGGCTTCCCCTTTAAGAGAGAAGGTTAAATCCTTCCAACTGAGCAAATTAAAAATCACTCCTCTAGTCATGAATATTTTCCATAGTTCTTTAAATGACTTGAAATTTCCATTGGGATCTTCACCTAATAATCCATGAAATTTATAAAAAGTTTCAATCATTTTGGTTTTATGTTTAAAATCTAGTTCATCTTTAAATTTCAAGTTTTTTCTATTGTTCTTGAAATTAGTTTCATACATTTCTATCAAAATACTATTCACATGATAAAGTTTATCTTCTATATTTTCATTTCCAAATGTATATTAGGGGGAATAAGAAGTTGAGGAAGGGTAGTTAGATAATGGAATAATGAAAAACTCTCTTTCATCTCATTCAATGTTTTTTAGAGTTCAATATCTTGTGAGAAATTTTATCTCAACCTCAGGATCAAAATTAATAGGTTTGGATGACCTGGATCTGTTCTTTCATTAATATTATTTAAAAAAAATTAAACACTAGCACTAGGTTCCCTAGAAATTGAATTAGGTTTAATTTTCAGCCTATCATGAGGATAGTAGGGAAAAAATTTAAGCCAAGTAAAATAAATAATAGTGGGACTTGAGTGGTCTCTAGATAATAAAGTTATAAAAATATGCTTTTTTTTTATTTAGTGGTTCCAAATTGTGGAAATGATTATTGTAATTGATTGGTTTTAATATTAATTTAGAATATAATAGTCTACCCTTGTATTACTCCACTCACTTACCCAAAAATAATTATTAGATTTCACACCCTTGTCATTCTTTAATCAAATGAAATCCTCCTGATTATCCTGTCATGGAAATTTTGGTTTGGGATAGAAAGATATATCAACTACTATATTTTATGTCCTTACCTATACTAGAGATTAAATACCAAAAATAATTCTTGATTAATCCTACTACTAACTATCATAAGCAGTTGTTGAATTCTCAAGCGGCAGATGTGTACTACTAGTGAAAAGGATAAGAATAATTTAAATGAAAAGACAAACAGAAATATCATGTAATATATGTATCCAAACACATCCAAATAATTGAGTATGGAATAATTTTTACTAAAAAATAGAATACATCATAGGTGTGTGATATTTTTCTTAGGCTCAACCATTGTTGTCTTAGTGTACTATCACTAAATAGTATACAAAAAATAGAAAAAAATGAGAATATTAGTATCAGATTGATCAAGTGATTGTGGAAGTAGCCTCTAAGATATATCATATAATTAGGGAACAATTATACATTAATAAAATAATTCTTGGAGTTATTTTTTACACTTGAAAATTTAAAATTTGATCAGAATGGGTTCCATCAATTCTTTTAAATGACTATGGGAATTTCCATCAATTTCAGTGTCGAAAAGTGTTTTCTTTTTCAATGGATAAATGACATGTGTCGAGAATACAAGAATTTTATGGATTTTATTATGGTTATCTTTATGAATTTTAATAGTTTGTAAATTCATCCCATGATTGAGCTCTGTAATTTTGAGAATAGTCTCTAAGGACATGATTTAGTTTATTTTGGAAATTTTCAAAATCAGTCTCTTCCCATCCTGCTTACAAGAATATTGTGGTGCATATTCAGGTTCAGTTCTAAGAAGTCGATTGGAAAATTTAGTATTCCTATTGGTTATTTAGGTATGTCATTTACTTTTTGTGATATCTTGATATTTTTAAAGAATGGAAATTTTCAATAACATACAAAATAATCAACAACAAGCTTAAACAAACCATAAAATATTATTATTTAAATATGACCATTATAACCTATTCATTGAATTTTGGGGGTATGAATATCATTAACAAAATTAAGATATATATAATAGTCCCAATAAATACAAATTTATTTATTAATTATTAGGAAATAAGTACTCCATTTTTAGTAAAGTATTTTTTTCTTCAATAAAACATTTTCTTCAAAAATGGTTTTCATTTTTTTGAGAAAATATTATAATTTATTTATTAAAAATTAAGAAATTTTCATGAAAAAAATAATAACATTTTTGAAATAATAATTTCAAAATTATCTTAGATTTTTTTTTTGTATTTTTTTAAAATATTTGTTTTTTCGGTAATAGTGAAAATACTATTTTTATTAAAAATGTAATTTTGTTTCCAGAATTTTAAAAAAATTGTTTTTTTTAATTGTTTCAAAGTAATATTATTTATATTATATTATTAATAATCCAATTAAATTCATTTGAATCATTTTTATGGTTTAATTATGTATAAAAATATTTTTATACATAAATATTATTTTTTAAACTATTTTCATTGTAATTTTCATTTTATTCAAAAATTAATTTCATCTACTTATAGAATTTGAATATAGAAAGATAAATTGTATATTTGGAATTAAGAGGTATAAATTTGGAAAAAATATATTTTATTATTATTCGTTATGAATAGTAATGGTAGTATATTTTGTTAACACAATAAAAGAAAAATGGATTAATTAAGTGTATAAATAATGTGGTAAGGACTAAAAAGAAACCCTAACCATTTATATAATTTTATTATATTATTATATTTCATCCATAATAATACAAAATTAGAATATATAACCTTTTTAAATTTGGTTATTATTTTGTTCTTTATAATATTTTATCCAATGAAAAGTATAAATTTTCATTCTTTTTTATTATTATCTTTAAATGTTTGACATAAGGATAAAAAGAAGGTATATTTAGATATAAATTGTAATTTAGAATATAAATAATTTTTTATTAGGTTAATTTATTTCTTATTTTAAGTGATTAAATAATTACTTTATATGCTTATGCAGCACCGATATAGTATTTTTTAGTTAACAGAAAAATAAAATTAATGATTTTAAAAATATTAATAGTTATATAATATGAATGAATTATTTTGTTCCGTAAATTTTTCAGATGACTATTACATTTTTGGGAATTTTTAATTGATTACATTTGATTTCATTTTCTAAATTAATGTTATTTAAGTTAATATAAATGAATATTTCTGAAATTGACAGTAATGATATTTGGTAGTAAATAATATTTTATTAAATGATTTAAAATTAAAAAAAACCTATATTTTTCCAAGTTATTTGGAAATTTATTTAAATATCATTAATTTTACAATTATGGGAAAATTTTCATTTTTTAGTATCTATCTTAACTCATAAATATTAAAAAAATGTTATCATGGTATTCATCAAAAGGATTAATTAAGGGTTTAAACAAAGATATAAGGGTAAATAATTAATATAAACTTGTAATAATTTTATTATATAATAGGATTTAAAACTATATTCATATTATATTTTATTTATATCATTTTTTATCCATTGGAACAATAAAATTAATTTATATTAATTTAATATTTTTTTAAATTCCAAGAATACCCCTCCCTTTAATATAAACGGGCACCCACTCTATAATTATCTAGACACTTAAATATCCATTTTTCATCCAATTATGAACAAAAACACTTCCTAAAATCCCTTAACATATTTTAGAGGTATTATTTTGGGTATAAATATAACCTCATAGGGACTAAGGTTTCAAGAAGAGGAGGTTGTCTAAAGAAGAGGTATAGCTTTTAACTAAAGGTTTTAACTTTATTTATTATTCCACGTCATTGAAATCCTCTTAAAACATGATGATTTAATTAAATAAATATTTACCATATATATAGTTGTTATTATGTTAATTTAATAACCTCTATCATTCTCATTATTCTATCAAATGGGAAAAGAAACCATCATTCGTGTGTACGGTAGACTACCACCTCGTGAACCGATGTCATTTTTTTACATTACCGCCTATTAATGATTGATATAATGATGGATTTTATGTATATATATGATAAAAATAAAATATTTTTAATTATTTTATTATAATATATCATCTAATTTCTTACATTTTGTCATTAAAAAATCATAACACTGTTCGTGCGTACGTGTGGACTACCACCTTCAAAAAGCGTCATGATTAATTTTTCATCACCACATCATATTGATGATAAATATAAGTGAAATTAAATAAATTATATGATATTTATTATATAATAATTATTATGTAAACATAAAATAACACTTAACTTCTTTCCATCATGATTGTTGAAAAATGGAAACATTACTTATGTGTACGTATGACCTACCTTCTCCATGAATGTAACATAGTTCATTTTAATAATAATAATTCATGATTGGTTTTAAAAATAATAATATAAATATTAAAATGGTAATATTTTTATGATTTTTATTATAATTTATATGATGTAATAATGACCTTTTTAAAATATTCAACCTATCAAAGTCATTTTGCACATATGATCTGAATATTGTAAAAACTTCAGTCATGAACTTAATTGATTATGTAATTGATTATAACATGGTAACAAGTAATAATAATCTTGAAAAAGGTTATTAATAAAGTAAATAATTAACATAATTTTATTATTCATGAAGATAAATAATTGACATGATGATTAAGACTTGAGTTAAGGGACACTTTACTTTAAAAACATTGTTTTAAATGTTTTCAATATTTATTTCAAAAATAATTCTCTTTCATCTCTATATTATTGAAATTATATTATGAATATTTTTTATGTAAATAATTGAATTATAAATGAAATTTTATGTAAATTTTTACTTTATTTCAAAGTTTTTAATATTGAATATTGTTACATATTTTATACAGAATGTTTTGATGGAAATACCAAAAAAATGTTATGTTTTAACGAATACGGTGTCAAAAAAATTTCCTTCCATCATAAATTTTATTTAATTTTTATATTATTTTATATGATTCCATGTTTTCTTCAATTAAAAAAACCTACTTCTATTTGTTTTGAGTATTTTGGTATTGAAAATGGGGTTTTAAAAGCAAAGGATATGTCTATATCCGTTTGCGTTTTGAATATGGGTTGAAATTATTTTTTCAAGGGTTATATGATGTGAAGGTACACTATTTAAATTTTTTAATCATTACATAGTCATTTGGATATTGTTTATGATAATGGTTGATACCAATATATCTCATTATGATGGGTGAGCCTGATATAGCTCATGATGATGGGTGATCCCGATATAGTTATCCAATGAATTGGGTAGTTATTATATTTCATAGAGAATTATTTTGGACGTCGACTATATGGTTATTCAAAATTTAAGGTTTATTGTAAGTGATATAAGAGTATGTTTCACCATGGAACCTATATAACTTTTTTATGATTTATTTTGATTTTTCAAGGAAATCATTTTATTTCAAAAGGAAAGATATGTATCTTTTGTTTTAAAGTAATTACTATGCCCTTTTGGGGTAAAGAGGTATGTTTTTAAGAAAATTTATTTCAGGGTTTCACATGTTTTCTAGAAACCTTCATGATTATTATTTTTCTTTTTTTTCTTATAATTTGTTTTATTAAAAACATTAGATCATAAATATGATTTTAGGATTATGTAAAATATCTTCTTTAGCTCAAATTTTATTATGTTAAAGTAAAATTCTCTATTATGATTCATAGTTTTAAAATTAATAATTAGTTTCTTTATTTATTATAATATATCTGTTACTGAAATTTTTATGATAATCTCATGTTAAATAATTTTTTTCACATGGTTTAATGATGATTAAGAATAAATAATAAGTCAAGTTGAAAGTAATGAATATAAGTCTTGAAAAGAAATCATGTTTCATTTTAAATGTTTTTATTATGGAAAATGGGTATTGAGTATAAGATTCTGTTTATAATTTATTAGTTTGTTATGTAATAGTTATGATCTAATTTTCTAAAACTCCAAACCTAAAATATCCCTGGGAATTTAATATAGTGAATTATATTCTAAAAAAATTGATTATATAATATTTAAGGTTACTTACAGTTGGTATTAGGTAAAAGGTTTAGATAACTTTAGATGTAAGGATATTATTAGAAGTGTATAATTAAAAGATTCAAAACACTTCTGGAGTTAATATGTTGTTTTGGAATCATTAGATAGTAGTCTCACATAAACTCAAGGGTTAGCATGTTAAGGATAAATATTATTATTTTTGGGGATTTTATTTAAATGGAAAATCCACTTAGGTAGATAGGATATGAAGGTCAAATTATTATATAATTTCAATGGGTATTGTCTTTACAAGGACCATTTTCATTTTAATATGAAATAATTCATTTCATATTTTAATGATGTTCTTCTCTATATATTAAATATTATTTATAAAGATAAAATGAAAATGATCTCACACTACCTTTGTATCCCTTATAGATGGCTTAATCATTACTATCATAGAAAAAGGATGTTCATATTATTTAGAAAGATTTTTTTACATCCAATTCACATATGAGAAATTATTTGATCTATCCAATAAATTTTTATTTCTACAAACTTGTGATGTATCATGATATCTATTTTATTTGATTTTAAAATTTTGACTCAGTCATATTATTAATTAAGGTAAATACCACCAAGGACCTTGCTATTTTTTCGAGAGATATGGTATTCTATTCAAATTTAAAGGCGATATCAATAGCATAAAAGAAGACCATGATGTCTAGATTTAAGGTTTGAATTATTTTCTTATGTTAAAAGTATGAAACATGATTGGGTTGATATTTATGAATCAAAATACATATTTCATATCATTTATTTGTGGGAATAAATTATTTTTCATTAATATGAAAAATAATAGTTAAAGGTTTAACAATTAAGTTGATTAAAGGATGTGTTTGTGTATCCAATTTTACGAATTATGATGTAGTGGTTGTAACGACCCAAAAATTCATTAATGAAAATTCCTCTTGGTCTATTTGAATGTCTTCTAATATTTATTTAAAATTTATGCACTTATTTGGTTTTATGTTTTGGATTTTAAAATACCATTGAGAATTGGGACCGTTGCTAATATAGTCATTGAATAGTGATGACATTATTAGTATAAATATAGGGCTTTAACAAATCCAATTTACTTAGAAAAGGAAGTGATTGCCTCATCGAGAAGACTTTCCCCATACGTAACCCATTTGTTGGAGCTCGTAAAGGAGTTGGTGTCATTGGGATTCACTCTTGATCAATCCCAAGCCGACCTTGAACATGTTAAGCTTGATCGGAACCGACTATGGGAGAAGTTGAAGTTAATAAAGATTACCACCTGAGAGATGTTATCTGAGCCACCCGAAGAGTCTGTCACCATCGCACACCTTACCCTTCAGTATTATGTGGGTGTTATAAGAGGTTATGTAACAATACCCTATCACTATAACTATGTACATTATTTTTTTACAAATAATGTGCATTCATTTTATTATTGTTACTTTGTAAATAGTTTTTAAATAACAAATTGTATTTTTAGTAAATATTCAAATAAGAAATATATTTTTATGAATTAATGGTATTTTGAATTAAATAATATATTAATAAAATATTATTAATAAATTACTTTTTATTAAATATAAATTATCGTACAATTTTAATGAATAAAATTGTAATTTTTATTTAGGTTTTGAAAGCTGTTTTTTTCAAAACCCATGAATTTTTTATAAATGTCGGTTTTTATTTTAAAAGTAAAAACTCAAATAATTATAAAAATACTTATATAAAATGAATATTATTTTTGTAATAAGGACGTCTAAATTATCCAATGCTGAATTTTTCATAATTTTTTGAGACAGTCGAATTTTTGGGTAAAAATTAAATACCGTTTAAATATATAATGTGTTTTATGACATCATAATGACCCAATAGTCATGTAATAAAATAATATAAACATTATTTTCGGCCAATATATTTTCTACCATTAAAATAATTTGATTTCAAGTTTTTTTTATGTATTTTACAAAACATTAATGGACCCTCCAAGAGTTATAAAACATTTTCACTTTTTAAATAAATTTCCTTGAGAGTGTGACTCACCTCCACATAAAAAACCCTATTAATTTGATTAGTTTAATGTGTGGTGTCCCAAACCAAAATAATAAATAATTCCCCCTCTTTTACTATATAAACCCACCCAAGATCCCACTTCCTCTTCAGTCAAATCCTTTTTAGTTAGAAGAAACCCTTCCATAATCTCTCTAAAATCCTCCCAAGGTTCCCCAAGCTCCCAATAATCCTCTCTCAAACCTCTCCCAAGCTTTTGGGATCACACTTCCATGTAAGGTATTTCTTCCTTTCTCATTTTCGTCCAATTTTCTTTAAGTTTTCATGCCCTTTTGTTTTCAATTACAAATGTTGGGGGTATGATTTATCACCTCTCCCATACTAAACTCTTTAAGTTTGGATGATGGGACACCCATTTCTCCCCCATTAATGCCTCCCATGTACACCTATTACCATGCTGAAATTCTGTGAGGGATTTCTCTCACCTCATTTACATCCAAGTAATTTTTTTATATTATTCATCTAAATTCCATTACATTTGTTTGGACTTGTATATATATGACCCCATTACATTACATTTCATGTAAATATGATGAGACACCCCTTTCTCTCTCATCAACCATTTTTTAGTTCTTATTTCACGATGTTATGCTGCTGAAATTGTACTACGATTTTCCAATCTAATGTCATTGTGTAGAGAATACCATACCCATTTCACTATCAAGGGTATTCACATTTATGCACATTTACTTATTGATTATAAATATTCATGTATTTATTCCACATCACTTTATCTTGGAATAAGTTATGATGATTGATTCCACGTTGTATGATCCATGTGGCACACTTATGCATGAAATGAAATGTTTAAGAAAGGTGCGACAAGATAAGGCTCCAATGCATTGGGTAAAGTATAGTATCATGATACATTATCTGAAATGTTTTTTGACTCGTTCTAATTCAAGTGAAACTAGGGTTTACTCATGCTTCATGTGCAATGAGGGTTTACTCATGCTCCATGTGCAATAAGCCTTGGCTCATGCTAATTCCATGTTAAGTGTTGTTGCCACATTTCCATGTTATGATTATCATTCATTATCATGAATTTATGTTTATGTTTATCTTGTTCTCCATTGATATGACTATTTTTTAACATGTATTGTATTCCTCATGTTATTCCATGTTTATTCCCTTACTGGGCTTTATAGCTCACCCTTTTCTTATGCATGTCCTCAGGTTATCTCATGCAATGCTATGTACGAGGGAATGTAGTGGTCATGTAAAGGAAGTTTTCAATAAAGATGTTGTATTTAACATTTTAATTTGTTATCTAATGATCCTAGTCCCCAAATACACTAGACCTATTTATATTCTATGTTGTATCAGGTGAATTTTATGTAATAAATCGTTTTTTAGTGTGTAATAAAGAACAGGGTTGTCATAGTTGGTATTAGAGGATAGGTTTAGTTATTTTTGGGATTAGGATTAGAAAACCCTAGTGAAACCTTAGAAACAATACTAAGTATAATAAAAACATCCCTAAGCTTTGGTGATTATTGAGTAATTGGTTTATCAAAAAAATACATCCTTGTCTAGATACGAGCAGGTAGAGGCAGCTCTGGCATAGATATACCTAGGAGGAAAACACCGACAATGAGTTTTGGGCTTGACCTAGGGTATCCTGATACATGAAAAGGGACTTTGTTGCACTCTTGGTTATGACACTCCTGGAGGATTTGCATTAGTAAATTCACAAGCTTATTACGAACCATAATTAAGGGAATAAAAAAATTCCCCTAACAATATATGATAGAAATTACATCATGGATAACATAGATTGAAGTCTATAGATTCATAAGTTAAGGAAATAAAAGCTATTTATAAGTCATCCATTATTGGATTACCCTTTATCTGTTACCCCAAACATTCCTTTTATTCCAGCTAATGGATGGTAATAGGAGGACTCGGGCTAACAACCGATGTGAAGATCAATGTGATGACTGTGCTAATGAGATTCCCAATCCAATGGGAGAGAAATCAAAAACTTTGTCACTATTCTCTCTCAGTTAACTCAAAATTTGAATAGAAAAATGGGTCAAGAGGAATATTAAACCCCCCATAAGAAAGAACAAGTCACTATCGAGAGCTTCATGAGACAAATGCCTCTTACTTTTAATGTATCATATGATCCCCCAATCACCGAACAATGGATCAACCCCATTGAAAAGATATTCTCCATCTTTCAATGTTCGAAAAAAGAGGAGGTTCTTCTGGATACTTATCGTATGGAGGGTGAAGCCGATCAATGGTGGAAATTAATAAAAAAATATGAAGCTTGAGGAGAAGATCGAGGTGTTGGAATGGAATTATTTCTAAAAGATGTTTTTTGAAAAATATTTTTTGTCCACCCTCCAGCATAAGATGAAAAGGTACTTAATTTCCCTCAAGAAAAAAGATGAAAAATTTGTCAGATAATATGAGGAAAACTTCCCAAGGCTTGCATGATATGATTTTGGATTTGTTTTTACCCTTGAATACAAGGTTGACCGCTTCTTTGGTGGGATGAAACCTAGCCTATGGAAAGCTCTGGTGATCCGTGTCTTCAACAGCTATGAGGAAATTGTCTGATGTTCCCTCAAGGTCGAAATGGAGATCAGTGAATCTCAGGGGTATCATAGAGATAAGAATCAAAAGGCAGACTTCAATTATATCTATCCAATGGATAAATCAAATGGTGCTAAGAAAATCTAGTACCCCACTTTCCAAAGGTGCGGAAAAAAGCACCCTGAAAATTTCCTGAAGGGGATGAGGAAATGCTTTAGGTGTGGAAGAGAAGGAAACCAAGAAATTAACTTCCAACAAGAAAAACCTTCAACTGTGACAGAGGAGAGGAATTCTCCGTTTTGTTGGATCTGAATCTACGGATTACACACAAGAGGGGGGTGAATTGTGTCTTTTCAAAATTATTACAATCTCTTCAATTTAGACAAATTCTGTCCACTATGCTTTTGCACGATTAAATATGCAGCGGAAAAAGTAAAAGCATGAACACACGGATGTATAGTGGTTCGGGGAACAGAAGGCCCCTAGTCCACTCCACCAACGCTCAAATCCACGAGCTTGGCGATTTTCACTATCTGGTCCTCGTTTCCACAGACCCGTTCACAACTGAGTACAGGCAGTTGACACCTTTTCAAGATTCAGGCAAACACAGCCTTCCTGGTTCAAACACGAACCCACACAGCTTAGAACGAGAAGCTGATCACTCAAAAATAAAAAGGGTTTCGATAAAGAAAACACTTCTCCAGTTGTTCTTCACAATTGCAACAGAATGCAATTGATAGTAGATAGATCGTTGTCTTCAGAAAATAAAGATCTGTAATCAAAACAGTTCTGAGTCGATCCAGTTGCAATAGATATTACCAGAAACTTCACAACTTCAGCAGCAATAGATTCACAACAGATAGTCGATGTAGAACACGTGAATCTGCTATCAAGATATTCCTTCGGTAATAAAGGTTTTACACTTCTTCTCGATCACCAGAAAAGAACGCCTTTACACAGTCTCTGTTTCTTGCTCGTTAAAAGATCAATCTATTTATTTCACACACTTTCCTGTGTATATATATATCCGAAGTTTCCAAGATAGAACATATATATTCAAATCTGAGAAAATCTTCCGCATAAATAGATCCATGAAAATCTCCTTTAGATTCGCGATATTAAATTAAATAACAGAGCCGTTGTAACTCCCCTGAAGAATCGGCATAAAAAGCTCCGTTTAAATCAATCAGTAATCCGTTGAAAATCGTCTTTGATTCAGTCAAAGTCGTACTTAAGAATCGGCTCGAAATCCGCTTAATAATCCGCTTGTTTGACCAATGCAAAAGGAAATATCGTCTGTCAAAAATATCCCGAAGCCAAACGTAGGGTTGATGACGTGGCTCCAAACGTAGGGTTCACAAACGTAAGGTTCACAAACGTAAGGTTCAGAACGTACATACTTACTCTTCAGCATTCAAATGTAGGGTTGATCATCCATACTTTGTCTCGCTTCAACTCTTCAAAGAACGTACGGTTGATTATAAAAGTAAGATTGATGATCCATACTTTTGAGAAACAAACTCAACACTGAAAACTAATGTACGGTTTCTCTTCCATACTTGTCCAACAACGAAAACGTAAGGTTCCTTCCAAACGTAATGTTCTTCTTCCATACTTTTCAACAACGTAAGATTCATTAACCATACGTTTTAAAATAACGTAAGGTTCCTTAACCATACGTTTCTTTTAACATAAAAAGTAAACTTTTCATCCATACGTTACGTTCATCAACGTAGGGTATGAACAGTGATTCCAGTACGCGCTAAAATTGATCTCGCGCTACAGTGATTCCAGAACGCGCTAAAATTGATCTTGCGCTACAGTGATTCCAGAACACGCTAAAATTGATCTCGGAATAAATGAAGTATGAAATATCGTTGTATGAAATAAATAAATAAAATAAATTCCTGCAAAATACTCAATGAAATAATTAGTAAATAATTAAGGGTATTTGTGAGCATCAAAATCATCATAAAGAGACAGAGTATTATTTGAAATAATCTCCCCCTTTAAAAAACATTATTTTGAATTGTTTGAAAACAATACATTGCTCAACAATCTCCCCCTTTTTGATGATCACAAAACCCATAAAATAATAGAACTAATTTAATTTCAATCTTTATTGAAAAATTAGTTTTATAAAATTTTAGAATTCTGAAAGGATTAAAACAATATTTAACTATAATAAAATTTCTCCCCCATAAAAATAAATTTTCAGCTAAAAAAATAGATAAAAGATAAATGTCTTCTCCCATATATCCAAATTTCTTCATAGGAAACAAATGAATTTAAATGTTGTGTTTATCCAAATTCTCCCCCTTTTTGTGATATCAAAAAGAATGAAAAATTACGGATTTGAACACATTCAATATTGCACTGAACTATAAGTAAATGCTATAATTAACTGTGTATGAATAAGTGAATTTGTTATACTGGCTAACTTAATCATAAATCAATAAACAACAAAACAAAAAAGAAGTAAGAAAAGAATTTTCATTCACAAGCTGTTATATATAAATGATTGTGATATACAGAGGAATCAAGGTTCATAGATAAGATAGGGGAAAAAAGGGTGTCTATCTCCTTTGAATCGCGGTCTTGATCTCTGTAAACTGTTCTCTGAGCCTCTTCATCATCCCATCTCCTAACTTGATGATAAGATCTTTGTTCTCTTGAGTCATATGAATATCTTCAATCAAATTAACTCTGAAAAACTCATGCATTCTTTCTTCTTTTTCAACAAAAAGAGCCAGTTTCTCTGATAACTGATTCAAAAGAATCCTAATCGGTTGCTCTCCAGATGTCAACTGATCCACTAAAAATTTCGGATTATCTAGCAAAACTGACAAAGGGGCACTATTACACTGAAGATCTTGTAATCTGTCACTCATATTGCTCATTGCTGCAGTAATTGCTTGAAATCTCCGAATCAAATCAGGTGAAGAGCCTGATCCACTCACAGCATTGTTTGCAACAGACTCAAATTTATTCTCCATTTAAATCTTCATCTCAGACAAATCATCTTTCTTTACCATCTCTGATTTTAACTGATCAACAGCATGCAGCATATCAGTCTTAAACAAATCTACTTCCTGTCTTGAAACAGTAGATTCTTTCAGCTTCTGAAACTTCAACTGCTCTAAGTTCAGAGAATTTCTGAGACTAACATTCTCAGATTCTAATTGAGAGATACGCTTGTACAACTCAACAACTTCTTCTTTTCTCGAATCAGGGGCACCCTGTGCTCTATTCTCATGTCCAGAAATAGGTTGATGAGGCAGGTCAAGTGGTAAAGAATCTGCATCTGACTGTTCTTTGTCCTTGTCCTGACAAGGTTGATCCACTGAACTAGCTTTTGAAGCTTGAAACTCTTCCACTGAAAAATCTTCCTGAAGTACCTCTGTATTAGCTTCAGAAGTATGTTCATCATGAACAGTAGTCTCTCTGACTTCTACTGAATGGTCAAGAACAATATTTTCATGTAAATATTGAGGTCGGGCCACTTCTTCACCAGGCACTGCCTCCATAAGTTGTTCTTGTGGAATTACTTTTTCAACAGCCACAGCAGCAGATTGAGGTTCTTTTTGGATTTCCGGTTGAGCTACTGGTTCCTCTATCGGTGCAGTCTGCTCCACAACAGCTTCTCTCACAAATGAATAAGAAATTACCGGTTCAGAGGATTTCAAGGCAGGAGAGATAATTTCATCATCAATTGACCTCTTCCTTCTAGATTGAAGTCCTTCTTGACTTCTCTCTTCCTCAACTTCCTCCATCTCAAAGCGAATTCTCCTTGCCACTGTACTAACCCTTGATTCTGCTTGTCCCTCCTTGGACTTAGCCGGTTGAGCCTGAGCACTCTCCGAGTCTTCCTCAGCTCCAACAGGTAAGAGTTTTCCTTTAATTGTGCTCCAGAAGTATCCTACTTTCCTCAAAGTTCCAGCATTAAAAACATTACTGTGGTGACATTTCACCCCAGCATCTACCAATATGATCATTCCTCTTTTAAACAAAAACAAAGAAATGAACCTTCCATAAGGGAAAAAGGTCATTCTTGCTTCACTCTGACAGCAGTATCTCAGATATATTATCATAAACCGAGGAAAATTAAACTTAATATCACACATCAGAAGATACATTATGTACATGTCAGGGTATAGGATTTTCTCCATCTCAGCCATCCTTGGTGCTAAACCAGTCTGAACAAATTTTACCAAGATTTTCTGATCGGGCTCTAAATCTTTAATAAACATCTTCTTTATCACTCTGGTTCCAAACAGAAAATATATAATGTCTTCAGAATTATGTACAGAATCTCCAATATTCCGTAAATCGAAATGAAAAACTCCTTCATGAGGGCAGTTAAGAATTTGACTTATCTCTACAGATGATATGGAAAAGTCCTTATCCTCTATTTGAGCCAATAAACTATCCTCCGTATCTCCAAGGCTAAACTGAACAGTTCTAAAGAAATGTCTCATTTCTGCCTCATATAGAAACTCAGAAATTTCACTATTAAAAGCTTTCTCAAGGCTTTGAAACGACAACGCTTGCTTCAACAGTAAATTAGTTTCAAACAGCCATTCTAAATCTATGACTTTACCTTGCAGTATTTTCCGACCAACTACTTTAGGTTTCTTTGCAGCACTGCTCTCAGCTTCATCTGGACGCTTAGTCTTTGCCATTTCAACAACGATTTCTGAAGGTTCGTAAGTTTAGGGTTTGAAGATTCAGAAAAGGGTTTTGGAGCAGATGTGCGGTTTTAGGTTTTCGAAAGGGTTTCCGAAAAAGGTGAAACAGTTTAGAAGGTGAAACGGTTCTGACAGCCTTGATTCCCGTGTAATCACTAACCATTACTTTTATTTAAAACAAAATAAAATTACTTATAGCGGTAAACAGAAATTAAGCAGAATTCGAAAACAGAATAAGATTTAAAAAAAAAAACTATTTAAAATTAAATAAACCTAACTCCCCCTTAATAAATTCAAACCTTGCCGTGGGAAGTGGTTTAGTAAAAATATCTACTAATTGATTTTCTGTATTTACAAATTCTAAAAATATATCCTTTTTAAACACATGATCTCTTAAAAAGTGATGTCTTATATCAATGTGCTTAGTTCTAGAATGACTAATAGGATTTTTTGAAATATTAATTGCACTAGTATTATCACATAAAATAGGTTTATTATTGAAATTTAATCCAAAGTCCATAAGAGTGTTTTTCATCCACAACACCTGTGCACAGCAACTACCTGCAGACACATATTCTGCCTCGGCTGTTGACAGGGCAACTGAGTGTTGTTTCTTACTAGACCATGATACTAAAGACTTTCCTAAAAAGTGACATGTTCCTGAAGTACTCTTCCTATCTAATCTACAGCTTCCAAAGTCAGCATCTTAATATGAAATTAAATTAAAATCAGAGGTTTTTGGATAAAGCAGAGATTGATAAATAGTACCTTTTAAATATCTAAAAATTCTTTTAACAGCAGTTAAGTGGGATTATTTGGGATTTGATTGAAATCGAGCACAAAGACATACTGAATACATTATATCTGGTCTACTAGCAGTAAGATATAACAAACTACCAATCATACCTCTATATAACTTGTTGTCCACTGATTTTCCAGTTTCATCCAAATCAAGTTTTATATTAGTACACATAGGAGTTGTAAATGTCTTTCTGTTTTCAAGTCCAAATTTCTTAAGTAAATCAGTAATGTATTTGCATTGATTTAAAACATTTCCAAAATCTTTTTGAAATATTTGAAGACCCAAAAAGAAATTTAATTCTCCCATCATACTCATTTCAAATTCTTTTTTCATTAATTCTGAAAATTCATGACAAAGAATTTTATTGGTTGATCCAAAAATTACATCATCAACATAAATTTGAACCAACAAAACATTATTTTTCACAGTTTTCTTAAAGAGTGTTGTATCTGCTAGTCCAACAGTAAAATCATTTTTCAAAAGAAAAGAACTTAGTCTTTCATACCAAGCTCTAGGTGCTTGTTTAAGGCCATAAAGAGCTTTAGTAAGTTTGAAAACAGAATCTGGTTTTTGAGAATTTTCAAAACCAGGAGGTTGCTCAACATAAACTTCCTCCATTAAATAACCATTTAAAAAGGCAGATTTAACATCCATCTGAAATAATTTAAAATTCATATAAGATGCATAGGCTAAAAGGATTCTAATGGCTTCTAACCTGGCTACAGGTGCAAAGGTCTCATCATAATCTATTCCTTCTTCTTGATTATATCCTTTAGCTACTAATATTGCTTTATTTCTAGTTATTATCCCTTGATCATCCTGTTTATTCCTAAAGACCCATTTAGTTCCTATTACTGGATAATCATGTGGTCTTTCAACTAATTCCCAAACCTTATTTCTCTTGAACTGGTTCAATTCATCCTGCATTGCTATTACCCAGCTCTCATCATCTAAGGCTTCTTCTATGGTCTTAGGTTCTTGTTGGGATAGGAAAGTAGAGAATTCAACTATGTTTCCAAAGTTTCTTCTAGTTTGAATACCAGTCTCTAAGTCACCTATCACAGATTCTAAAGGGTGATTCTTTAAGGTTCTAGACTGTCTAGGCATTATATTCAAAGGTTATTCAGTGTCATGTTCTTCTGAACTGGACTGAATTTCTTTTATATCATTTTCAAAATCATTCTTTAAATTCTCAAGTCTCATGTTTTCATTAGAATCAGGTTCATCTATTTGTTCTATCCTTTTCTCAAAAGGATCAGATTCATCAAATTTCACATGAACTGATTCTTCAACAATCCTTGACTTTTTATTATAGACTCTATAAGCTTTGGAGGTTGCAGAATATCCTAAGAAAATACCTTTATCAGATTTTAGATCAAATTTACCAAGATTATCTTTGGTATTCAAGATGTAAACCTTTCATCCAAAAACTTTAAAGTAATTTACTTTAGGTTTTCTGTTATTCCATAGTTCATAGGGTGTCTTTTTTAAAATAGGTCTTATTAAAATTCTATTCATTATATAACAAGCTGTATTAACAGCTTCTGCCCAGAAATATATAGGTAGGCTATATTCATTTAACATAGTTCTAGCCATTTCTTGAATAGTTCTATTTCTTCTTTCTACAATCCCATTCTGTTGAGGTGTTCTTGGAGCAGAGAAGGTGTGTTTAATACCCATGTTTGAGCAAAAGGAATTAAATTCCTGGTTCTCAAATTCTCCACCATGATCACTTCTCAATGAGATTATATTAAAACCTTTTTCATTTTGAATAGATTTACAAAAACCTTCAAATAAACTAAAAGCTTCACTTTTAAATTTCAAAAAGAAAATCCAAGTAAATCTAGAATAATCATCAACTAATACATAAACATATAATTTACCAGCTAAACTTGCTACTCTTGAAGGTCCAAAAAAATCCATATGGATAAGTTCTAGAGGTTTAGTTGTAGCAACTTTATTAACAGATTTGAATGATGATTTGTGTTGCTTGCCAAGCTGACATGCATCACAGAATCTGTCATTTTCAAATTGGAGACTAGGAAAATCAGAAACTAGATGTTTCTTAGATAATTTATGTAAAGCATATATATTGCAATGACTAAGTCTTCTATGCCAGATCCAGGATTCACTTATATTAGCAGTTAAGCAGTTTACTTGTTGTTTACACAAGGAATACAAATCCAAAGTATAAACATTATCATTTCTGGGTGCTCTAAACTTAAACAGTTTATCTTTAGAAACAGTACAACTATTGTTAGTAAGATCAACAGTGTATCCATCATCACAGAGTTGAGAGATACTTATCAGATTGTGTTTTAACCCTTGTACATAAAGTACTTTGTTGATTGAGACTGTCTCTGGATCTCCAACTGTTCCAATACCAATAATCTTTCCTTTGGCATTGTCACCAAAGGTGACAAGTCCTCCTTCCTTTCGAGTAAGAGAAGAGAAATTAGCTGAAGTTCCACTCATGTGTCTTGAGCAGCCACTGTCCATATACCATATTTCTTTCTTTCTTTGGTGACCTGCTACCTGCAAAGACATTCAAACAAATTGCTTTGGTACCCATATTTTGTTGGGTCCAGGAGTGTTAGCAAGCAGTGATCTGGGTATCCACATTTGCTTTGTTTTCTTAAAATTGATTGAATCATATAGATCGTTGGAAATATAAGCTTTCTTAATTCCACATATTTGAGGTTGTCTTAGAAAACAGTTTTTAGTTATATGACCTTTTGTTCCACAGAAGTTACAAATAACCTGTTTAGTGCTAGGAACAAAATAATTTTTGTATAACTTAGGTTTTTCTCCTTTACTTCCAATTCCAAACCTTTCCTTTTTAATTACAGTTTTTCCAAGTATCTCATTTAAGGTGTTTTCTCCTTTTGTAAAAACTAATGCAGCCTTTTTATAAGATTCTACTTCATCCTGTAGAGTTTTTATTTTTGATTCAAAATTAATTTTATTTGAGTCAGCAGAGTTGTATCTGTCAATTAATTCCTTATGTTGTTTTAGCAAAGTATTTCTCTCATCTGAAATAGCTTTGTGAAAGTTCTTTATAGATTTATATTTTTTAAATAATGAGTCATACCTTTCTTCAAGCATATTGCAGTAAGCTGCAAGTTTTTTATTTGAGAAGCTTGTTTCAGAGTTTGATTCATTATTTGAGTCAGAGGAGTAGTATGAGTGTACCTCATCAGTTTCAGCCATGAAACACATATTTGCTTTTAAATTGGCTTCCTCCTTCTCTAAGCTTGATTCAGAAGAATTACTTGAGTCTTCAGAAACACTCCAAGTAGCTTTCATAGCTTTCTTGTCTTTCTGCTCATAATCATCTCTTTTGAAGAATTTCTTCTTCTTTGCATCTTTCAATTTTGGGCAATCCGGTCTGATATGTCCCATCTTTTTGCATTCATAACATCTCACTTCCTTGCTATCCTTTTTGAAAGATTTCTTGAAGTCTTTCTTCTTACTATAGAACTTTCTGAATTTTCTGGCTAGCTGAGCCAGTTCTTCATCCAAATTTGAAGAATCAGAGCTTTCTGATTTAGCACTTACTTCTCTGTTCTTCATCTTTCTATCCTTTTGTTGAGAAGTCACTTTCAACGCAGTGTTTTCCCTTTTTATGTAGACTTTATGCTCATTTACCTCATCTTGCATTTCAGCTTTGTACATCATCAATGTACCAATCAGTTCTCTCATAGTTAGATCTTTAACAGAAGTTGATTGTCTGATTGCTGCAGAGATTCCATTCCATCGAGTAGGAAGTACTCTCAGTACCTTCAACGCTTGATCAGCCTGCTTGATTGGTTCTCCTAGAGCTGTTATATTATTGACAATTTCTGTCAATATTCCATTCATCTGAGTGATGCTCTCTCCTTCAATCATTCTGAAAGTATCGAATTTTAACTTAGCAGTTGCATATCTCATCTGTCTTACATTATCTGTTCCTTCATAAGCAACAGCTATTGTTTGCCACATTTCATATGCAGTCAGGCATTGAGATACTCTGTTAAATTCATCTGGTCCTAGACCACAGATGATTGCATTCATAGCTTTTGAATTTATGTCATACTCAGCCTCTGTAGCAGCACTCCATGTATCGGGATTTTCAGGAATTTCATAGGGAGTCAGAATCTTTGAATAGACTTTGTAACCAAGATTTTTCAGATAAATAATCATACGTGATTTCCAGCAGCCATAATTATCTCCATTAAAGTAAGGTGCTCTGACCATTGACATTCCCTCTCTCATATCAGCCATGATACACTATGTATAATCTTTAAATACTTCTAGCTTGATAAGACTTTAAAAAATAAGAAGCTCCTCCTCTGATACCAATTGTTGGATCTGAATCTACGGATTACACACAAGAGGGGGGTGAATTGTGTCTTTTCAAAATTATTACAATCTCTTCAATTTAGACAAATTCTGTCCACTATGCTTTTGCACGATTAAATATGCAGCGGAAAAAGTAAAAGCATGAACACACGGATGTATAGTGGTTCGGGGAACAGAAGGCCCCTAGTCCACTCCACCAACGCTCAAATCCACGAGCTTGGCGATTTTCACTATCTGGTCCTCGTTTCCACAGACCCGTTCACAACTGAGTACAGGCAGTTGACACCTTTACAAGATTCAGGCAAACACAGCCTTCCTGGTTCAAACACGAACCCACACAGCTTAGAACGAGAAGCTGATCACTCAAAAATAAAAAGGGTTTCGATAAAGAAAACACTTCTCCAGTTTTTCTTCACAATTGCAACAGAATGCAATTGACAGTAGATAGATCGTTGTCTTCGGAAAATAAAGATCTGTAATCAAAACAGTTCTGAGTCGATCCAGTTGCAATAGATATTACCAGAAACTTCACAACTTCAGCAGCAATAGATTCACAACAGATAGTCGATGTAGAACACGTGAATCTGCTATCAAGATCTTCCTTCGGTAATAAAGGTTTTACACTTCTTCTCGATCACCAGAAAAGAACGCCTTTACACAGTCTCTGTTTCTTGCTCGTTAAAAGATCAATATATTTATTTCACACACTTTCCTGTGTATATATATATCCGAAGTTTCCAAGATAGAACATATATATTCAAATCTGAGAAAATCTTCCGCATAAATAGATCCATGAAAATCTCCTTTAGATTCGCGATATTAAATGAAATAACAGAGCCGTTGTAACTCCCCTGAAGAATCGGCATAAAAAGCTCCGTTTAAATCATTCAGTAATCCGTTGAAAATCGTCTTTGATTCAGTCAAAGTCGTACTTAAGAATCGGCTCGAAATCCGCTTAATAATCCGCTTGTTTGACCAATGCAAAAGGAAATATCGTCTGTCAAAAATATCCCGACGCCAAACATAGGGTTGATGACGTGGCTCCAAACGTAGGGTTCACAAACGTAAGGTTCACAAACGTAAGGTTCAGAACATACATACTTTCTCTTCAGCATTCAAACGTAGGGTTGATCATCCATACTTTGTCTCGCTTCAACTCTTCAAAGAACGTACGGTTGATTATAAAAGTAAGATTAATGATCCATACTTTTGAGAAACAAACTCAACACTGAAAACTAACGTACGGTTTCTCTTCCATACTTGTCCAACCACGAAAACGTAAGGTTCCTTCCAAACGTAATGTTCTTCTTCCATACTTTTCAACAACGTAAGATTCATTAACCATACGTTTTAAAATAACGTAAGGTTCCTTAACCATACGTTTCTTTTAACATAAAAAGTAAACTTTTCATCCATATGTTACGTTCATCAACGTAGGGTATGAACAGTGATTCCAGTACGCGCTAAAATTGATCTCGCGCTACAGTGATTCCAGAACGCGCTAAAATTGATCTTGTGCTACAGTGATTCCAGAACACGCTAAAATTGATCTCGGAATAAATGAAGTATGAAATCTCGTTGTATGAAATAAATAAATAAAATAAATTCCTGCAAAATACTCAACGAAATAATTAGTAAATAATTAAGGGTATTTGTGAGCATCAAAATCATCATAAAGAGACAGAGTATTATTTGAAATAATCTCCCCCTTTAAAAAACATTATTTTGAATTGTTTGAAAACAATACATTGCTCAACACGTTTGAATTTCAATGCATTGTTACTTTCTAAAACAACAATGAACCAGACCATATTTCAAATCAGTTCCCTAATACAAGGGTTTTCAGAGGCAACCAACAACCTCCAAGGTAGAAAAGGAGATCTTTTTCCATCACTACCACTGAAGTGAACCCCGATAATGAAGTTGTGACAGGTACACTAGTTATTAATTCAAGAATAGAGAACATACTTTTTGATTCAGGTTCTACACATTCTTTTATATCCTAAAAGTTAAGTAGAACAATCCCAACACCACCAAAAATCATGTAAGTAAAGATGTCGGTGAGTATGGAAAATGGGGAAATCATTACATCCCATGAATATAACTCCTCCCCTATCATAATCTATGGATTGAACTTCCCGGAGAACCTCATCATACTCCCTCTGGTGGAATTTTATGCAATTCTTGGCATGGATTGGATTTCCCTATATAGATCCAACATAAATTGTCGTGAGAGTGAACTCACTCTCCATGTGGAGAATCGACCCTCGATTCTGTAAAAGTGCAAGGAGGAAGATGAATCTTCTTTATATCCATCATCTCAAGGGTGGATATTACTTCCCTATGAGTATGTGTATCTGGCTCAGATGATTGAGTCTAACGAGGCAACCATCCTTGAAAACATTCCTATTATGAGGTAATTCACTGAAATGTTTCCTGAGAAATTGTCTAGTCTTCCTCCTAGAAGAGATGTCGAATTCTCAATTGACCTTATACCTGGGGAGTTTCCAATATCAAAGAATCTATATATAATGACTATTTTGGAGCTCAAGGAGATTAAGAAACAACTATAGGAGAATCTAGATAAAGGGTTTATACACCCAAGTGCTTCACCATGGGGTGCACCAGTTCTCTTCGTCAAGAAGAAGGATGGGTCAATGCGCCTTTGTATCGATTATCATGAGCTTAACAAAATCACAATAAAGAAAAAGTATCCTCTCCCATTAATTGATGACTTATTCAATCAGCTACATGGATTACAATACTTTTCAAAGGTAGATTTTCAGTCAAGATATTATCAAGTAAGGGTGAAGAAGGAAGATATTCCCAAGACTACTTTTCGTACAAGGTACGGGCACTATGAATTCATAGTAATGCCTTTCATACTCACTAATGCTCCAGAAATCTTCATGGACTTGATGAATAGAGTCTTTATAGATTACCTTGACATGTTTTTGTTAGTCTTTATAGATGATATTATAATATACTCCAAAACCAAGGAGGATCATCAGAGGCATCTAAGAACTATACTAGATACCTTGCGAAAGGAGAAGCTCTATGAAAAGTACAGAAAGTGTAAGTTTTGGTTAAGGAGGTCTCATTCTTGGGCCATATAATCAAAATAAATAGGATATATGTGGATCCCTACATGGCAACTGCAATAGAGGGATGGTCGAGGCCAACATCAATAACAGATATCTGTAGCTTTTTGGGATTAGCTAGATATTATCAATGATTTTTAATAAATTTCTCACGATTGTACAACCTTCTTACTAAGATAACTAGAAAGGGGGTAGAGTTTTTGTGGAGTGATGAATGCAAAGAAAGCTTCAAGGAGTTGAAAAGGAGGCTTATCACTGCACCCGTGCTCATATTACCCGCAAGTGGTGAACTTTTTGTTGTATTTAGTGATGCTTTGAAGAAGGGCTTAGGATGTGTGTTGATGAAAAATGAAAAATTCATTTCCTATGCTTCAAATAAATTGAAAGTTCATGAGATGAATTATCCAACACATGATATGGAGTTGGCTGTGGTGATCTTTGCTTTAAAAATTTGGTTGTATTATCTCTTTGGGGAGAAGTGTGAAATATATACGGACCACAAAAGTCTAAAGTACATATTCACACAGAAAGAGTTGAACATGCGCCAATGAATATGGTTATAAATGATCAAATACTATGACTACTCAATCCATTACCACCCTGGGAAAGTGAACAAGGTGTAAAATTCTCTATGTAGAAAGGAATCTGTGGTTATATCATTAATGAGAATTGAGAAGGATCCAATCTTCTTAGATTTTATGAAGATGGACCTAGGAATCATAAAGAAGGGAACATCATCAATCCATTCAGAAATGATTTCTCAATCGTTTGTTTTGGAAAAGTTAAATGATTCAAAAAAGGATGATGTGGGAATTTTGAAGAAATTAGAAGCTATCAGAAAAGGGAAATCCTCAGAGTTCAATGTTAATGAATAATGAATTGTGAGATTTGGGAAAAGACTATGTGTTCCATCAAGTCCAGAGCTAAAGAAGGAACTTTTGGATGATTCACATAGTTTGAATTTCTCTATTCACCCAGGAAACAAAAATATGTATCAAGATATCTAAGAGCATTATTGGTGGGATAATATGAATAAGTAGATCGTGGAGTATACATCAAAGTGTCTGGTGTGTCAACAAGTGAAGGCAGAGAGGCATAAGTCTAAGGGGATGATGAAACCATTGCCCAAACCAGAATGGAAATGGGAGAACATCACCATGGAATTTGTCACCGAAATTCCAAAGACATCCAAAGGAAACAATGAAATCTGGGTTTTTGTGGATCATATTACAAATTCTACACACTTCATTTCAATTCGAGAGGATTTCTCATTAGATCAACTGGCATGGATATATATCCGGGAAGTGGTAAGTATACATATAATACCACTATCTATTATATCCGATCGAGATCCAAGATTCACCTCTACGTTTTGAAAGAGACTTCAACATGATATGGATACTGAACTGAACTTCAGTATGGTATATCATCCTCAAACTGATGGACAATCTGAGAAAACTATTCAGACACAAGAGGATAGGTTAAGATGATGTTTTATGGACTTCAAAGGAGGGTGGGACCAACATCTTCCACTGGTTGAAATCTCCTACAATAGCAATTTCCCCTAGAGCATCTGAATGGCACCTTATGAAGCCTTTTATGGGAAGTAGTGTATAACACTAGCATGTTGGGATGAAGTTGGTGAGTGTAAGCTTCTAGGACCATAAATGGTCGAAGAAATTGTGGAGAATGTGAAAACCATTCAGCAGCATATCAAGGCAGCCCAGATTCGACAGAAGAGTTATGTAGATAACCGTCGACGAGACCTTAAGATTAAATTTAGATACATGTTATTTCTATTCATATCTCTATAGAATAATTTCATTATGTTTAGAAAGAAATGAAAGTTAATTCCTAGGTACATCGGCCCCTTTAAGATTCTTGATCGTGTCGGGGTTTTGGCCTATCGACTAGCACTTCAACCTACCATAGCCAAAGTACATGATGTCTTTCATGTATCCCTCTTAAGGAATTACATAAAAGACCCTTCACATGTTTTATCTTCAAAGGTAGTACAGCTAGAGGATGATCTTTATTACATGGAGCAACCAGTGAAGATCTTAGATAATTGGGAAAAAGTTCTACGAAATAAGACAATGCCCCTCATCAAGGTGTTGTGGTGAAACAACAAGTTTGAAGAAGCGATGTGGGAATTAGAGAAAGTGATGAAGTATAGTTACCCGCATTTATTTTAGAGTGAGAAATATAAATTTCAAGGGTGAAATTTCTTAAGGGGGAAGATTGTAACAACCCAAAAATTCATTAATAAAAATTCCTCTTGGTCTATTTAAATGTCTTCTTATGGTTATGTAAAACTTATGAACTAATTTGGTTTTATGTTTTGGATTTTAAAATACCATTAAGAATTGTGACTGTTTCTAATATAGTCATTGAACAATGATCACATGATTAGTATAAATATAAGGCTTTAACAAATCCAATTTACTCAAACAAAGGAAGCGATGGCCTCATCCAGTAGACTTTCCCCATACATTGCCCATTTTTTGGAGCTCATAAAAGAAGTGGTGTCATTTAGCTTCGATCTTGACTAATCTCAAGCCGAGATTGAACACGTTAAGTTTGAACGGAACTGAATATGGGAGAAGTGGATTTTAATAGAGATTGCCACCTGAACGATGTTATCCGAGCCACCCCAAGAGTCTTTCATCATCGCACACCTTACCATTCAATATTATGTGGGTCTAATAAGGTTTTATGTAACAATACCCTATCACTATAACTATGGAAATTATTTTTTGTATAAATAATGTGCATTTATTTTATTATTGTTACGTTGTAAATAGTTTTTAAAGCACAAATAGTATTTTTAGTTAATATTCAACAAAGAAATATATTTTGATGAATTAATGGATTTTATAATTAAATAATATTTTAATAAAATATTATTAATAAATTACTTTTTATTAAATATAAATGATCATATAATTTTTATGAATACAATTGTAATTTTTATAAAGGTTTGAAAGTTGTTTTTGTCAAAACCCATGATTTTTGATAAATGTCGGTTTTTATTTTAAAAGTAAAAATTCACATATTTAGAATATTATTTAGATAAAATTAATATTATTTTTTCAATCAGGACATCGAAATTATCATATAGTAAACTTTTCAAAATTTTCTGAGACTGTTGAATTTTTGTGTAAAAATTAAATACCGTTTAAATATATAATGTGTTTTATGAATTCATAATGACCCAATAGTGATGTAATAAAATAATATAAAACTTATTTTCAGAAAATATATGTTCTACCATTAAAATATTGTGATTTTAGGTTTGTTTTATTTATTTTAGAAAACATTAGTGGACCCTCCAAGAGTTATAAATCATTTTCACTTTTTAAATTAATTTCATTGAGAGTGTGACTCACCTCCACATAAGCAACCCTATTAATTTAATATGTTCGGCCATTAACCTCATAAAATATTTTTTTTCACTCCCCTTTGGAAAAAACCATGTTAAAAACCATGGTTTGGTTTTTGGTTTTGATTAGTTTAATGTGTGGTGTCCCAAACCAAAATAATAATGAATTCCCCCTCCTTTCCTATATAAAACCACCCTATCTCCCACTCCCTCTTCACTCAAAGACTTTTGAGATCGACCAAACCCTTCCCTAATCTCTCTATAATCCTCCCAAGGTTCCCCAAGCTCCCAAGAGTCCTCTCTCAAGCCTCTCCCAAGCTTTTAGGATCACACTTCCAAGTAAGGGATTTCTTCCTTTCTCATTTTTACCCAATTTTCTTTTAGTTGTTATTCCCTTTTGTTTTCAATTAAAAATGTTGAGGTATGATTTCACACCTCCCACATACTTCCCTCTTTATGTTTGGATGTTGGGAGAGCCCTTTATCTCTCATTAATTCCTCCCATGTACACACGTTACCATGCCGAAATTTCGTGAGGGATTTCTCTCTCCTCATTTACATCCATGTAATTCTTTTGTATTATGCATCTAAATACCATTAATTTTGTTGGTACATGTAACTATATGACCCCCTTACTATCAATTTCATTTAAATATGATTAGACACCCATTTATCTATCATTAAGCATTTTTTGAGTTCTTATTTCACACCATTATGCTGCCGAAATTGCACTATGATTTTTCAAGCCAATGTCACTGTGTAGTGAATACCATACCCATTTCTCCATAAAGGGTATTCAGATTTATGGAAATTTACTTATTGAATATAAATATTCATGTATGTATTTTATATACCTTTATCATGGAATAAATTATGAGGATTGATTCTATGTTTTATGATACATGTGTCACACTTATGCATGAAATGAAATGATTAAGAAGGGTGTGTCGTGATAGCGCTCCAATGCATTGGGTAAAGTATAGTATCATGAGACATTATTTGAAATGAGTTTTGACTAATTATAATTCAATTTCAATTAGGGTTCACTAATGTTTCATGTGCAATAAGGGTTTACTAATGCTCCATGGGCAATGAGGCTTGGCTCATGCTAATTCCATGTTAAAGTGGTGTTGCCACATTTCCATGTTATGATTATCATGCTTTATCATGCCTTTTATGTTCATATTTCTCTTGTGCTCCATTGATATTCCTATTGTCTAACATTTATTATATTCCTCATTTTATTTCATGTTTATTCCCTTACTAGGCTTTATACCTCACCCTTTTCTTATGCATGTCCTCAAGTTATCCCATGCAATGCTAAGTACGAGGGAATGTAGTGGTCATGTAAAGGAAGTTTTCAATAAAGATGTTTTATTTCATGTTTTAATTTTTTATTTAATGATTCAAATCCCCAAAGACACTATACCTCTCGATATTCTTTGTATTATCAAGTGAATTTTATGTAATAAATCATGTTTTAGTGTGTAATAAAGAATAGGGTTGTCATAGTGGTATTTTATAATTGATATTTTTATATATTATAAATACTATGAGAATCATGAGACACCTAATAATTATTATATAGTATTTTTTAAAAAACATGGAAACATATTTTAGATGGAATTGATACCTTGGAAAATTAATATAGTGAATAAGAGATAATATTTTGAGTCACTCATTTAAGGAAATATAAATAAATAAAAATTTGGGTTAATATGTTCATAATGTTAAGAAAATAATAGTAAATTAATATTATTTTATTTTGTGTAAAATAATATGTATATAAAAAAATATATTTTAAAAAGTGATTTGAATATTAATGGTATTTTTAGGTTTTTATCATATTTTTTGGAAAAATTATAGGATTAAGATGAATTATGAATATGGTTATCACATAATTATTTCCATTTATAATGGTATTAAATTAATATAGTTTTAGAAAAAATAAAACTCACTGGTCAAGAGAAAACCTATCATGCCCAACAAGGCCATGGAATTTAAACCCACAACTAAATGGTTTCAAGGGTTCATTTCTTAACACTAGCCAATGTGGTGTCCACGTTAGTATAACATTGTTTTTCTTTACTTAAATGATTTTTTAGATAAATATTAAGTTGATTTTGGGAATATATGTTTTATAATATAGATAATCCTAGTATTGAAAATTGATTTGTTGATTAAGTGATTAATGTTATATAGGAAGAAGTTCGCTATAATTTTTGGGAAACATTATATCATATTATGGGATTTTATTAGAGGAATAATTTTTTGGAAGTATATATAACTTTAATGTGCAGTTATGGAAATTTAGGTTATTTATAGTAATGATAAATATATTTTTTATATTATTAGAGAATATAAAATTCTACGCATATGAATATATGGGTTAATATTGTAAACTTAATAAATATATTAAATTAACCTTGGAATAAATTGTGACCAAATCTTTCTGATTTTTGGGTTTCAAACTTGTTTAAGAATATTTTGATTAATTTTAATGTTATCTATTTTTCAAATGATATAATTTGAATTTTTTGTGTTATTGATGAGGCTTTGAAGATTAATGTTGTGTTTCATAATATGACGGTTTATTAATTTTGGAAAATATCTTAACTTATGATAACCATTTTGGTTTTGTTTAATGTCTAAGGATAGTAGGAATGTATTTTTATCTTTTTTTGTAATTATGTGATCAGTTTGAATTTGATTTTAGTTCTTTAGGCATGAAAAAATCATCATGAATATTAGTTTTATTGATCATAAGATGATATTGTGGTGGAAATTGATTAAAGGATGTAATTATGATTAACCAGTAAAAAAATTACTTAACTTATTAGTTTATAAGGTAATGTAATTACTTAACTCTAGGAAAAGAATCTTGAAAGAATAATGTTATCATATTACTTTCCTCTCTGATAAATCGATGGTCTTTTTTACACCTCATTAGTTTTTATTTTATGGTCATTGATTTTATATTGATCATTAAATTTATTAATATTAATTATCTCTATCACTCTCTATCATTATTTGGAAATTAATTTTCACAAAATTCTATATTTTCACTTCCCACTAATGTTCTCTTGTTAAAAAACCTAGTTACGTGTTATTACATATGACCTTTTTACTTCCCTTTCTCTCTAATCAAGAGAAAGTTTTATTAAGCCTTTTTACTATGATAGATTTCAAAAAAAATATTTTAAAATTCCAAATATTTGATTATAATTCTCAAGATCAAATTACAGGGACAAAATCTTTTATGTTGGGGGAAATGTAATGTCCTGATATTTTAATAGAAAAACAATGTTTTATAGATTACAAAATACACAACTTTGATCTTAAACAAACCGCATAATATTATTATTTTAATATAACTGTTATAACCAATCCATTAAATTGGAAGGTATGACTTAATTTTAATATATATATATATATATAAAGGCTCTAATCAATACAAATTTATCGATTAATTCTTCGGAAAGAGGCACTCAATTTTTAGTAAAGTCATTTTGCTTTTCGAAAATATGTTTTCTTCAAAAATGGGTTTTATTTTATTTTTCAGAGAATATTATATTTATTTTTTGAAACATTTAAAAATTTTATTTTATAAAATGATTAAATTTTTTGAAATAATCATTTATATATTATCTTATTGTCATGTTTTGGTATTTTTTAGAAAAGATTGATTTTCTAGTGGACAGTTAAAATTACTAATTTTTATTGAAAACTAATTTTTTTTAAATAATTTACAAAGTTAAATTATATTTTAAAATACTTATAAAGTAATATTATTTTTATTATATTATTATTAATCAAATTTTGTTAATTTTAATCATTTTTATGGATGGATTTTTTATACAAATATTTTTTTACTGAAAATGCATTTTTTTGAAAAAATATTTTTCATTACATTTTTCATTTTAATCATAAATTAATTTCAACCAATTATGGAATTTCGATGTTGAAAATTTTTATCCATATTAGTAATTAGGATTTAAAAATATGATAAATATTTCCCTTATATTTTTATTCATTATGAATGGTAATCATAATGCATTTTGTTAACACAGTGAATATAAAATGATCCAATTAAGGGTAAAAATAATGTGATAAAGACTAAAAAGTAACCCTAAAACTTTCTTTAATTTTATTGTATGAGTATATGTCATCCATAATCATAAAAAAATTCAAATATATGACCTTTTTCCAATTGGTCATGATTTTGACCTTTATAATATTTCATATAATGAAAAGTGAAAACTGTCATTCTCTTAGTTTTATTATCATTAATTTTTTTACATAGGGATAAAAAATGGTATTTTTTGTTCCAAATATTAATTTTAAATGTAAATTATTTTTTAATGATGATAATTTATTTCTATTTTTATTGTTTAAATAGTTGCCTTAAATTCTTACACAACACAAACACAGTATTTATTCAATTAATAAAAATGTAAAATAAATGATTTCATAAATATTAAAAGAAATTTAATATTAATGCACTATTTTTTCAACCAATATTTTATAAAAGTATTACATATTATGTTAGTGTTAATTTTTTATATTCAATTTTCTTTTCCATATTGATTTTATTAATGTCAAATTAACTGAATAGTTCTAAAATTAACATTAATGATATTTTATAATAAATAATATTTTATTAAATGGATTAAAATTTATAAAAATATTATATTTTGAAAATTTATTGGTATATTGTTAAATATATCAACCATGATCTATTTATGGTCCAATTACCCTTTTATATTAACTATCTCATCCCCTAAATAGTAAAAAAATATTCTTATCGTGATAATCATTAAAAAGGTTAAATGAGGGTTAATACAAAGAGATAAGGGTAAAAATGTAATATAAACTTGTAATATTTTTATTTTATTTAATTATTTAGACCCATACTCATATTATACTAAAATTATATTATTTTGGAGCTGTTTTTACATGAAAATTTATTGATATTAATTTAATACTTTATGAAATTTCAATAATTCCCCTCCCTGCATTACAAAAGGGAACAACTAATCCTCTTCTCTACTCACTTAAAAATATTTTAAGACATTACCTAAAAAATAACTTATTATAATACATAAACACATTATATATGTTTTATTTTGTGCATAAATACAACCTTAGAGGGCTTAATGTGTTAAGAAAAGGAGGTTGTCTGAAGAAGAGGTATAACTTTTAACCAAATATTTTATTTTTATTTCTTCTTAAAACTTCATAAAATCTTTTACCATTATTATTTAATAAAATAATTATATATAATATATTTAGATGTTATTATGTTAATTTAATAATCTATATTCATCTCCTTATTCCATATAATGGGAAAGGAAATCATTCTTCGTGTGTACGGTGGACTATGGCCTCGCAAACCGATGTAATTTTTTTCAATTACCACCTCTCATGGATGGATATAATGATGTATTTAAGGTATATATATTATATTAATTACATATGTTTTATTATTAAAAGGTAATATATCATATAATTTCTTACATTTTCATTCCTTTAGAAATGATAATGTTGTTTGTGCATACATGTGGACTACCACTTCCATAAAGCGTTGTGATTATTTTTTCATCACCACATAATATGGATTATATATATATAAGTTTATTTGAATTAATTATATGATATTTAACATATATTAATCATAATTTAAAGGTAAAATAATACTTACATTATTTCTATCATGTTTATTGAAAAATGGAAACGTTACTCAATTGTATGTATGACCTACCATCACCATGATTGTAACATAGTTCATTTTCAAAATCATATTTCACGATTTATTTTAAAAATTATAATTAAAATATTAAAATGATAATTATTTCATGATTATTAATCTGGATACGATGGAATAATTACCTCTTTGACCATAGTCAACCAACCAAATTCATTTTGGACATATGATCCAAATATTATAAAAACATCCAACTTGAATTTAATTGATTGTATAATTTATTATAAAAAAGATAAAAAGGAATAATAAACATGTAAAAGGTTAGAAAAAATGTAATAATTAACATGATTTTTTTATTTAATAATATTAATAATGTCGATGATGATTCAGACTCAAGGTAAGGGACGCTTTAGTTTAAAACCCTCTTTTAAAATGTTTTAATGATTTATTTATTAATCATTCTATTTCATGTCCATATTCATAAACTTATTTTATTTATTTTTTATGTTGACATAAATTTATTATGAGGGATACTTTATTTCACTTTTAAATTTGTTTCCAATTTTTTCATAATGAATCAATTTTTGTATATTTTATATGGAATGGTTTAAAAAAGACAAAAGGAATGTTCTTTGTTAACAAATATGGTATCAATGATTTTTCCCACCATCATAACCATTATGTTATGTTAATATTACTTTATAAGATTCCATTTTTTACTCAATTAAAAACCCTCCTTTACTTTTTTTGGTTATTTTGTTATTGAAAATGATTTTTAAAGGTGTAAGAACCCAGATCTTCTTTTCAGGTACGTTTTCCTTTTTCAGGAGTTTTTTTTGAGAAAAATGAATTTTCTGGAAATTTCAGAAGTACACGCCGTGTACTTTCTGAGTACACGCCGTGTACTCTTCCCCAGCTCGAAGTCGTGTGCTGGCCATGTCCGGGCCACACACACAATGTGTAAGGCTGAGGTGGAGGCAGGTTATTTCGGAGTACGGAAAATTCGAAGTACACGCCGTGTACTCAAAAAGTACATGCTGTGTACTTTCTTTTTTTTCATTAAACGGATCGGGGTCGCGCCGAACCCCCAAATACGTCTTCTTCTTCAGTTTCCGACCGTCCGGAAGCGACCGTACGACCGAATCTTCGACGGGCTCCCGCCTCACCGTCCGTTCTCCGATTCGAGCACGGTCGATTGCGTTAGAAGCGCAGCAGTGAGTTCTTCCTTTTTCTTGAGCCTTGTTTCTTGATTTCTCCTTGTTTTCAAGTTATTGTGGGATGAACTTTTTGTGTGTTTTCTCATATCTACGTCATTCTAAGGGGAATCTGTCGTCGAGGTTCACGTATATCGATCTCCTAGGATCGAGGTAGGTGGTTTGTGTCTTTCTGTAGAAATTATTTGAGTATTTTGTGAAAATTCCACCAATACCCTTGAACGGGGTATTGCGTGTTTCTTGTTTTTCCCTTGTTCCTTGCCTTCTTTGCTTGATTTCTTTAGTAGAGGTTATTGGTTGAGATTAGAGTATTTTTTGTGTGCTCAGATTTCTTTTCCATGCTTGTTTTTCCTGTTTGGCATTTTTCCAGTTGCCATGCCTAGTTGTAGGATAGTGGAAATATTGTTTTATTATGGATGATGAGCCTTAGTTGATAGCCAAGTAGTTCTTGAGGTTTACTTGGATGGTATACACGCGTTGATCATGTTTAGTTACTCAGGACTATGAGAACCTAGAGTAGTAGACCAAAGGGAGAATTGACGGAAGGGCTTCTCCAGAGTGTCTTTTAATCACGATGCGAGACCAAGTGGAGAATTGACATAAGGGCTTCTCCAGAGTGTCTTTTAATTACGACACGGTTATATGGGGAATTGACGTTGAGTGATTCCCTAGAGAGCCTTTAGCACGATACGTGACTATAGAGGGAATTAACGGTGAGTGCTTTCCCAGAGAGTCTGCTTAATTTACGTAGCTGAACCAGAGGGGTGAGACTGTGTGTGCCTCCCAGAGGGTTGATAGTACATAGAGGTTGAACCATAAGGGTTAGACTGAGAGAGCTACCCAGAGGGTTACCTGTTTTCTTCTTGTTGTTGGCTGCTTACTTGTGTGCTATACTTGTTAGAACTGTGGATTGTAGCTGTTTGTGCTTTTCTGTCTACTGCTTCTTGTTTTAGTACTTCCATGTATTCATTGACTGTTAGGCACAAATATTTGGGTGATTTCCTACTGGGATTGTATGTCACACCCAGTTTAGGCCATGATTTTAGGCCAAAGAAGACTGTGTTTCTATAGGTATAGATAAGGGAAAGTGTCCTTCTACTTCAGGATCTTGATTGCACCAGGAGCTGGGGAGCATGGGACCGAGCCATGGCTCGCGATGCTGAGGAGATTTTTTTTTCTTTTGCACTTTGTTTCAGTTGTATTCCAGCACGTTGTTGTGTTTTTTGCTTTCCATAGATACTTGTACCTGCTGCATTATTATCATCATTGTTATATATCTGCATTGCTTCCGCTGTTTGGTTCCTGTTGTTATGCATGTTGGTTGCTGATTCCGCTATTTATTGTTTTTTCTTACCTTGTATACCTTACCCAATGAGGCCATAGTTTCCCCACTGACTCACCAAGTCCCTCACTACTAGTCGGAAACCTCTGGAATTTTGGGAAACGCGCTCGAGGTCATGTGGTGAACCGGGTACTGGGCACCAGTGGAGGGGCTCCGGACTCGGGATGTTACAAAGTGGTATCAGAGGAGTTCTTTTCTCTTGATTTACTGTTTGGAGACCTTATACAGGGATAGGATGGATTTGGTACTTGGAATTAAGTTGTTCTTGGGAGTAGCTAACCCGTGTATAGGGGAAAGCTATACTACCTCGTTAATTGCAGTTTTATGGTTTTGAGATTTTATGGTTGGTATGTTTTCACCTAGAGTGATTCGTATGACTTGTGCGGTTATTGTTTTGATATTTTGGTTCTATTTCAATCGCAACCCGATGAGATGAGGGTATTCCATATCATGCATCATATAGGCACTTGTAGAAATCACATTTCATGAATTATTGCCATGCCATCTAAGATGCATTAGCGATTGCATGCTGTTGTGATAGGCTCTGTGTAAATTATGAACGCTGTTGTGATAGATGCTTGATAGATTCTCTGTTGTTATGTTAGAAAACTGTTTGTTTTGTTCCTTGCTTAAAAAAAATTAACGCCAAATTTTGGGTTCTTGAGGTGTTATGGGCCCTCACGGATCAGAATTTGGCACCTTTTCCCTTATTTTAGTGTTTTTGGAATTCTGCGCAGTTTTTGAGTTACTGACCATAAAAACCCAGAATACACGGCGTGTACTTTTTGGGCACACGCCGTGTATTTTTCAGGTCGTTTCACTGACTGTGTGAGCAGAACACGGTGTCGTAGGAGTAACTTTGGGAACACGTTGTGTATCAGTGGTACGCGACGTGTGATTTCGGAGCCGTGTACCTGGCCATGTCACTAACAACGCGGTTTGGGGAAGCTCAGGTAGAACACGCTGTGTCCATAGGAAACACGTCGTGTAGTCCTATCCAGGTACCCGGCTGTGTCACGAACAACACGGGCCGGCGTGACCTTCTTTTCCACACGCTGTGTCCATATGGAACACACCATGTAGTCTTGTCTAGGTACCCAGCCATGTCACGAACAACACGGGTCGGTGTTACCTTCCTTTCCACATGCCGTGTTTGTTCGGAACACGCCGTGTAGTCTCTCCCAGGTACCCGGCCATGTCACGAACAACACGGGACTATGTCGCCTTCGCCTATGCACGCCGTGCTTGTTCGAAGCACGCCGTGTAAGGTCCATCCGTGTAGACATCTGTGTACTCAACAACACGGACCGTTGGAGCCTTGTCTAGTGCACATCGTGTTTGTTTCGAACACGTCGTGTAGTCTCGGGTTGAGTCGGACCGTGTGGGTTAGCCGTGTAAGGAGACTCGGGAAAGGGAATAGTTTTCAGGTACACGTCGTGTGTGGGGTTCAACACGCCGTGTAGTTTTTAGTGTACATGACTTGAGGGGAAAGAGTACACGCCCATGTTTGTGGTTTAAGAAGACATGCCGTGTAGTTTTATACACACCGTGTTGTCGTGTTTTTGAAATCTTTTGTATTTTTCTTCCCCTGTTCCCATTTTGTACTCTTGTGTTCTCTATCCTTGTTTTCATGATCCAAGGTGTGATTTTGATATTTCACATCTATGCCTCTGAGACGTCCTCCGGTCGTACATCTATCGTCAGGCAGTGATCAGACGCCAGACAGGGCTGATCAGGGACTTCCTGTCGATCCCCCAGCCGAGCTATCCTTGGCACCGGTTGTTGTACCAGTTATGGGCACCGATGCGAAGTTCAAGGAAGGTTTCATGAGGATGATGCAGGACTTCCGGGGAGCACCGCCTCCTGCCTCTTCTATGGCAGACTTGATGTGGGTCTTTCACCAGCAGCATCCTCTCACGTACTCGGGGGAGGGAGGACCTCAGGCTGCAGAGTCATGGCTGGAAGCCATGCTGACTATATTCGAGCATCTAGAGACACCTCCATAGAGGTGGGTCAAGCTCTCCACCTACATGCTCTGAGACTCTTCCAAGAGGTGGTGGTACGTGATCTCACAGGCAGGTCAGCAGAAGACTTTGGCTTGGGAGGAGTTCTAGTGTATGTTCTACGACTACTTCTACCCGGAGACCCTAAGGGCCGATCGTGCCCAAGAGTTCATGAGCTTAGACTAGGGTACTCTATCTTTCATAGAGTATTCCTCTTGTTTCACTGAGCTGCAGCATTTTACTCCCCTTCGGGATGGGAGTGGGGTGTTCTTGGCGAGGAAGTTTGAGGATGGACTCAAGCGGGAGATCTGCTCGCAGGTGAACATCTTCCAGCTGACTTCCATTACTTCCATCGTCAACCAGGAACTGATTGCGGAGTGAAATATGAGAGAGTCTGGAGCCGCGAGTCAGGGTGGTTCTTCTTCCAGAGCTAGCTTCCCTTCAGATGACAGCAAGAAGCATCGTAGGGAGCCTACGTGCGGTGATGCGAGGAAGCGAGACGCATCATCAGGCAGCCAGGTGACATGCTACCAGTGTGTCCGGACAGGACACATGAGGCTGCAATGCCAGAGAGACCCCGTGGAGTGCCGATCTTGTGGCAAGATGGGTCACCTTCAGCGCTTCTGCCAGGTTTTCCCACAAGCAGCAGGTGACCGGGGTTCTTCTATGACTCCTCATTCAGGAGCAGCCCCACCAGTCTCTCACCAGTCAGGGAACTCGAGTTCTTTCGGTCGTTCGGGCCGAGGTGGAGGTCGAGGTCATGGCGGTCAGCCACCAGTCCCTCAGCACCAGCAGGGAGGTTCAGCTCAGAGTGGTCAACCAAGGGCGCAGGGCCGCGACACGGGCTAGTCTTTCGCCGTGGAGCAGACTTATCATGAGCAGGATCTCGGCCCTTCTACTATTCGAGGTATGATTTTAGTAGCCTCAGTTTTATCTTTAGACCTTTTCAATACTGGTGCTACGCATAGTTTTATCTCTGTTTCCGTTGTGGAGAGCCTTGGACTCTGCATCTTTTCTTCTGCCGACTCGTTGACACTAGGCACACCTTGGGAATGAGGAAATCTAGTGTACGCCAGTGTAGAGAGTGCCCTCTCGAGGTTGCAGGGTATCACTTCTTATGGGATATCTATGTCCTAGAGATGATAGGCTATGATGTCATCCTCGGCATGGACTGGTTGATTCCCTTCCGGGTAGTCGTTGACTGTTATCGCCGCAGAGTCTGTTTCATTTCACCATAAGGTGAATATTTCCTTCATAGAGGCAAATGGGACATTGGGGCGAGTCGGGCAGGACTCGAGCATCTTGGGCTAGGAGGGGTGACAGCCCAGATTTCTAGTCTTTATCTGCATGATCAGGGGACTCCACAATTGGACTTTCCTCTAGTGGTGGATCGCTTCAGGTATGTCTTTCCAGAGGACTTTTCAGGTTTGCCTTCGGAGCGTGAGGTAGACTTCTCTATTGAGCTCATGCCAGGAGCGGCACCGGTGTCCATTCCTCCCTATAGGATGGCCACACCTGAGTTACAGGAGCTCAAGAAGCGGTTGGAGGAGCTACAGGCTAAGGGTTTCATCCAACCCAATACATCTCCTTGGGGTTCGCCTGTTCTGTTTGCGAAGAAGGCAGAAGGTACCCTTCTACTTTGTGTGGATTATCGGATGCTGAACCAGTTGACGGTCAAGAACCTATATCCTTTTTCGAGGATTGATGACCTTTTCGATCAGCTTCGATGAGCCCGGGTGTTCTCGAAGATCGAATTGAGGTCCGGTTATCATCAGCTACCCGTTAGACCATCAGATATACCTCTGACAGCCTTCAATAGCAGGTATGGTCTATATGAGTATACAATCATGTTGTTCGGTCTCACGAACGCACCTACAGTTTTCATGGCGCTGATGAACCGAGTGTTCCATCCTTACTTGGACTCCTTCGTCGTGGTCTTCGTGGACGATATCTTTGTGTACTCTCACACTCGACATGACCATGCCACACATCTTGAGATCATTCTGATTACACTGAGAGAGAATCGGCTTTATGCTAAACTCTCGAAGTGCCACTTCTGGATGGATCAGATTCACTTCTTGGGTCACGTCATCTCAGAGGCAGGAGTATCTATGGACCCAGAGAAAGTGAGAGTTGTAGTTTCCTGGGAGCATCCGAAGAACGTTTTTGAGGTACAGAGTTTCCTAGGGCTGGCTGGATACTACAGACGCTTCATTCGGGACTTTTCCCGTTTAGCAGCACCCTTGATAGGTCTGACCAAGAAGGGGGCGAAGTTCTTATGGTCAGATTCTTGTGAGTCAGCCTTTCAGGAGCTGAAAGGGAGGTTGACGTCAGCACCGATACTAGTCTTTCCAGAGCCAGGCAAGAGCTACACTGTTTACTGTGACACTTCGGGTATCGGGCTGGGAGCTGTGCTTATACAGGGAGATGGAGTCATTGTGTATGGGTCTCAGCAGCTGAGGCCACATGAGAGGAACTACCCTACGCACGATCTGGAGTTGGCAGCTGTTGTTCATGCCTTGCATTGTTGGAGAAACTATCTTCTAGGATAGCACTTTCTGGTCTTCACTGACCACAAGAGTCTCAAGGATATCTTCACTCAGCGTGATCTGAATCTGAGGCAGCGCAGGTGGGTTGAGTATCTACAGTCTTTTGACTTCAAGCTTGCCTATACGCTAGGAAAGGGAAATGCCGTAGCAGATGCGTTGAGCAGGAGAACTCAGATTCAAGCAATTCATGAGGCCAGTAGTGAGTGGAAACTGATGGGTCTGTTCTCTGAGATGCATCTGGAAGTGCACGACAGATGGGGACAGGCCTTTCTTTCTTCCGTAGCTCTTACCCCCACGCTACATGATCAGGTACGGATGAGGAAGCTATCAGAATCGGAAGGCTTAGTCCTTCGGGAGAGTGTGTCAGGAGGGGACCCTCTTCCTGGATGGACAGTGGGCGAGGATGAGATCTTGCATTTCCAAGGATGCGTATGGGTGCCAGCAGACATATGTGAGGAGCTGATGCAGGATTTCCATTCCTCAGTTTGGGAAGTTCATCCTAGAGTCACCAAGATGTATCGGGATCTTCATCGCCAGTACTGGTGGCCAGGTATGAAGAAGGATGTTGTTGGTTTTGTCATGAGATGTTCTACTTGTCAGCAGGTGAAAGCAGAGCATCAGCGACCAGCAGGCCTCTTACAGTAGTTACCCATTCCGGAGTGGAAGTGGAACGATGTCATGATAGACTTCATGATTAGGTTGTCGAGGTCACCGCGAGGGAATGATGTTGTTTGGGTTGTCGTCGACAGACTTACGAATGTTCCTCACTTCTTGTCGATCAAGGAGACCTTCAGTGTTGGTGATCTGGGACAACTTTACATCAGGGAGATCGTTCGTCTGCATGGAATTCCACACTCTATTGTTTCAGACAGAGATGCGAGCTTTACCTCTCGGTTCTGGTAGGGACTTCAGAAGACCTTGGGTACACAATTACTTTTGGGTACAACATACCATCCCCAGACTGATGGCCAGTCCGATCGCATGATCCAGGTGTTTGAGGATATGCTCCGAGCTTGCATCCTTGACTTTGGCAGTTCTTGGGAGAAGCATACTCCTCTGGTGGAGTTCGCCTACAAAAATAGTTTCTAGGTGACCATTCATATGGAACCATACGAGGCTTTGTACGGTAGGCCATGTCGATCACCCTTATGCTGGTTGGAGGCAGGAGAGGTAGCTTTGCTGGGACCTCATCTTGTTTAGGAGACTTTAGAGCAGATAGAGCTGATTCAGAAGAGGATGGCTATAGCACAGTCTCGGTAGAAGTCTTATGCTGATCAGTGGAGATGACCTCTGGAGTTTGAGGTCGTTGATCAGGTTTTCCTACGTGTTGCACCGAGGTTGGGACACAAAATCATTCGGAGACAGGGTAATCTTTCACCGCGGTACGTTGGGCCGTTTGAGGTCTTGGAGAGAGTGGGGTCAGTCGCCTATCGGTTGCAGCTACCTCAGAGGTATCGGGCCATGCACAATTTCTTCCATGTATCTCAACTCCGAGAGTACTTTTCAGACCCTTATCACGTTTTTCAGCCCAAGGAAGTAGAGCTTGAAGCGGATGTGTCATTCGAGGAGCATCCTATCCGGATTGTCGATCATAGTACGAAGGGTCTCCACGGGCAGTTTGTTCCTTTGGTACGATTACTATGGCAGCACGGGCGAGTACAGGACGAGACCTGGGAGAGGGAGCCCGATGTACGATCATAGTGGTCGGAGCTGTTCGGGGTTTCTTCTTCTCCGACTCGTTAGGGAAATTCGGGGACGAATTTCTTTAAGGGGGGAAGTTTGTAAGAACCAGGATCTTTTTTTTAGGTACTTTTTCCTTTTTCTAGAGTTTATTTTTGAGAAAAATGAATTTTCTGGAAATTTCAGAAGTACACGTTGTGTACTTTCGGAGTACACGCCGTGTACTCTTCCCCGGCTCGAAGCCATGTGCTAGCCGTGTCCGGGCCACACACATGGTGTGTAAGGCTGAGGTGGAGGCCGGTTATTTCAGAGTACGGAAAATTTGAAGTACACGTTGTGTACTCAAAAGGTACACATTGTGTAATTTCTTTTTTTTCATTAAATGGACCGAGGTCACGCCTAACCCCCAAATACGTCATATTCTTCAGTTTTCGACCGTCCGGAAGCGACCATACAACTGGATCTTCGACGGGCTCCTGCCTCGCTATCCGTTCTCTGATTCGAGCACGGTCGATTGCGTTGGAAGCGCAGCGGTGAGTTCTTCCTTCTTCTTAATCCTTGTTTCTTGATTTCTCCTTGTTTTCAAGTTATCGTGGGATGAATGTTTTGTGCATTTTCTCAGATCTACGTCGTTCTAAAGGGAATCTGTCGTCGAGGTTCACGTATATCGATCTCCTAGGATCGAGGTAGGTGGTTTGTGTCTTTCTGTAGAAATTTTTTGAGTATTTTGTGAAAATTACACCAATACCCTTGAACGGGGTATTGCGTGTTTCCTATTTTTCCCTTGTTTCTTGCCTTCTTTGCTTGATTTCTTTAGTAGAAGTTATTGCTTGAGATTAGAGTATTTTTTTTGTGCTCTGATTTCTTTTCCATGCTTGTTCTGCCTGTTTGGCATTTTACCAGTTTCCATGCCTAGTTGTAGGATAGTGGAACTATTGTTTTATTATGGCTGCTGAGCCTTAGTTGATATCCAAGTAGTTCTTGAGGTTTACTTGGACGGTATACACGCGCTGAGCATGTTTAGTTACTCAGGACTGTGAGAACCTAGAGTAGTAGACCAAAGGGATAATTGACGGAAGGGCTTCTCCAGAGTGTCTTTTAATTACGACGAGGTATATAGGGGTAATTGACGTTGAGTGCTTCCCTAGAGAGCCTTTATCACGATACGAGACTATAGGGGGAATTGACGGTGAGTGCTTCCCCAGAGAGTCTGCTTAATTTACGTAGCTGAACCAGAGGGGTGAGACTGTGTGTGCCTCCCAGAGGGTTGCTAGTACATAGAGGTTGAACCATAGGGGTTAGACTGAGAGAGCTACCCAGAGGGTTACCTGTTTTCTTCTTGTTGTTGGTTGCTTACTTGTGTGCTATACTTGTTAGAACTGTGGATTGTAGTTGTTTGTGTTTTTCTGTATACTTCTTCTTGTTTTAGTAATGCCATGTATTCATTGACTGTTAGGCACAAATAATTGGGTGATTGCCTACTAGGATTGTATATCACACCCTTTTTGGGCCATGATTTTGGGCCCAAGAAGACTTTGTTACTGCAGGTATAGATAAGGGCAAGCACCCTTCTACTTTAAGATCTTGATTGCACCAGGAGCTGGGGAGCATGGGACCGAGCCGTGGCTCACGATGCTGAGGAGATTATTTTTTTTTCTTTTGCACTTGGTTTCAGTTGTATTCCAGCACGTTGTTGTGTTTGATGCTTTCCATAGATACTTGTACCTGCTGCATTATTATCATCATTGTTATATATCTGCATTGCTTCCGCTGTTTGGTTCCAATTGTTATGCATGTTGGTTGCTTCTTCCGCTGTTTATTGTTGTTTCTTAACTTGTATACCTTACTGAATGAGGGCATAGTTTCCCCATCGACTCACCAAGGCCCTCACTGCTAGTCGGCAGCCTCTGGAATTCGGGGAAACGCGCTTGAGGTCATGCGGCGAACCGGGTACGGGGCACCTGTGGAGGGGCTCTGGACTTGGGACGTTACAAAAGGGAAATGGTATTTCGATATCCCGAAGCATTTTGTATATGGTCTAAAAAGATTTTTCAAGGGTATTATAATGAAAAGGTTTAAGATTAAAATGTTTTAATCATGATATATTCCTCAGACATTGTTTATGATGATTAATGAGACTAATATATCTCATGATGATGGGTGATATCTATATAGCTCAAGATGATGGGTGAACCTCAGATAGCTTATGATGACGAGTGATACCAATATGGATCTCCAATGCATTGGTTAATAATTATTATATCTATAGAATTATTTTGGATGTTGACTGTAAGATTATTCAAATTGTTTGTGTTATTTTAAGGGTTTAATGTATATTATTTACAAAGGCACCTATATGAATTTTATAAGCTTTCTTAGGATTTTTGTTGAAAATAATTTTATTTGAAAAGGTAAGGTAATGATATTTTGTTTTAAAGTAGTGATTATACCCTTTTGAGTTAAAATGGTTTGTTTTTAAGAAATTGTTTTTCATGGGTTCACAAGTTTTTTAAGAAACCTTTATGATTATGATCATACTTTTATGTTTTATCATAAATAGTTTTGTTGAAAATTTTGGGCAGTAAACCTCATTTCATGAGTAAGTAAATGATTTTTATGATCTCTATGATTATTATATTAAAGGGAAAAACTCTTTTATGATCTTGTTTTTTAAAATGAATAATGAGCTTCTTTGGTTCTTTTTATATATCCCTTACTAATATTTTAATGATATCACCATATATTAAAACGTTTTTTTATAGATTTTAATAATTAGTAAGAACAAGGAAGAATTAAATTTAATATTTGTGATTATTATTCATGAAATCAAAATATTTTTCATTTTAATAGATTTATATTATTGGAAAAATGGATACTATGTAGAACTGACCACTTCATAATTTATGGGTTTTTATATAATAGTTAACACCTAGTTCTCTAAAACTCTAAAACTAAATTATTTTTAGGAATACAAGAAATTAAATTATTATATAAATACACTAGACTATGTAATGTTTTAGGCCAAGTCCTTATACTTTGGTCTTCAAAATAAGGCCTGTATATAATTTGGGCCTAAAACCAGATCCTGGGTTTGATCCTTTATTAATAACATACCCTATAGATCTTATCTTCAGTTGAGATCAAGTGAGTCTTAAGTTTAATTTTTTTATGATCCTAGGTTCCTTGTTTTGGTATTATCTTATACTTGATCATTAGTCTAACTGAACTACTAGATAGTGTTCCTGTGAAGCTTGAATTTTGTAAAGTATGAACCCATTTATGCATACCCTCAAACATCATGAGTTCACATTTATTTTCATCTACATCCACAAAAACAATGAGGCTTTAGGTCTCACTGATCATGGACATGACACATGAAACAAAAAAAGAACATCAAATTAAAATTTTCATCTTAGTTAAAACTGATTCATTATGAAATTTAGGGGATGAATTCTTATTATTTTTCAATATCTGACCAATTGCTTCTATAAAAAATTTGGATCTCCTCTAGCATCTTCAATCTCCATTAAATAGATCCAAACATAAATGGGTTGTTGTGACTTGTTAGTTTCAATATTATGTAATGACTCAGGTTCGTATACCTTTCAGTGTTTTCAATCTTCTTTAATCAGTTGACCTTCTCTTTTATAGTGGTGAGCTCGATTTCCCTTCTCATTAGATGAGCTTCTTGATCAACATAGGCTTATATTCATTATATTTAAGCTTCATGGTTTCCTTATGCATTTGATTCAGCTTCGATTCTTCAATTTTAGTCAACCCACCAGTATAATATTTTATCAATATAAACAAGATATTGTGTGATAGGATTTTACCAATATACTAGTATGTTGTCAATGACTCTTTGGCTTCATCGTCATTTTCTTAGGGGTTGATCTACTCATAGTGGATATTTGGTTTTTCTTATGATAGAGGTGGTATAATTGAAGATTAACTGATAATTAATAATGAAATATTAGTAAGGTAGCAAGAATAGAGGCATGGGAATAATAGTTGAGTTTATTCTTCTCATAGTAGAAGACCTAATAATAGATAGTCTTGATGGTATCAGGGGAGTTCTTCTAGCAGTAGTGAACAATTATTATAAAGGTATTTCTTTGTAAGTAAAAAAAGTGTTATAAGGGGAGTTATTATGCTAGTATAAATCCAACGGTAGAAGAGGATATTGTAGCAGTTCCATGGTAGAAAACTTTCTCATATTACCAAAGAGGTGTGCAGGGTAGAAAAAGTGTGCATAACAACAGACTCGATCAATATAATATACCCAAACTTATAGAGGTGGACCAATGGTAGCAAGGCTTAATAGTAGTAGGGGACTTCTTCTAATGATAGAAAAGTTAAACCCTCACACCAATCCTAAAAACAAATTTTTAAGTGATTTTTTTACAAATTAATTCAAATTAAATAAAAGTAAATCAAAATCATATCGAATCCCCCCAAATATAAAACCCAAATTAATATTATTCCACTTTAAACTATGTTTTTTTCTAAATCATAATAATTTAAAATTTATCATTATAATATAAACTATAAAATTACATATTGAAAATTCACAATTATCTTTTTAAAACAATTTTTATTTTTTTGTCTTCATCAAAATAAAAAAAATTAAAAAAATTAAAATTAATAAATTAATCCATTTAAGAATATTAATTCTTGATTTAAATTGGTTCTACCAACTAAAAAATTCCAAATTAAAAAATCAATGAATAAATTCACTATTTAATTCCAAGAACGATTGAAATAATAAAATACATCAATCGATCTATTTATCAGTTAAATTAAAAATTCATCAGATTACAAAAAAAAGAATGATTTTCCTGATATTTGAGTTAATTATATAAGGAATATGCCTTATACATTATGTATTCTAGTTATTTCAACTATATTTGACTTCTTTACATTCCCAAATATATTCTTGATTTAGAGTTTTAGAATTTTAGGACATAACTCATACATATCAACCCACATGCATATAAAATATGGTACCATTAAAACTGTATCCATTTCTCCTAAAACATAAAAATTTTAACACAAAAAAAAACACGGTTTATTTGAAAAATATTCAAAACATTTAACTTGAATTCCTTCTTTCTCTTACACATTGTTGGTCGGAGTGGAATCTCAAGAGGGGGTGAATGGAATTCCTACATAAAATTTCTCTTAAAGATTTTATATTAAAGATCCCCCAAATTTCGAAAATGGCCCAATTAATTAAGTCAGTAGAGATATAGATGTCTAATTGGTCAAAAAGTTTCTCAAAGGGTGATTATTCCTCAGTTGAATTAGTGTAAAACACTTCTTCAACTTTTGAAACAAGTTCACTAAATTAAACACATACACACACCTACCAAAACTAACTATCAAAGTGAATGCAAAACAGTTTAATGTTTTAGTAGTAAGCTTCAAAAAATAGATAACACAATGTATAACAAAATATAGTGCACAGAAAGGTTAAACAAGAGGTTGAGTCTCAAATTTAGACTTAATCCTCCCCACTTGGTGATCACCTTCAATCAAGTAGTTTAAATTAATAAACTTTATACACAGCCTATATCGGGATTTACAACAGTTTTTACAAACTTTCTAGGGTTTACACCCTATACCATAGTTCTTCATGGGAATGACAAACAACACAAACCACACACAGTCTCTTCTATAGTTATACTTGGGAAAACAAAGAGTAATAGAAGTTTTATGTGAGGATTTTTGTATCCTTCAGTTCAAGAATATGAGACAATGTGTATGACACAAATACACACTACTCAGAAATGTAAAAGAAAATAACAAAATAGAGAAATTATAATGAGATTTATTTTAGATGGATCTATGTGCTTGTAGTTCAACTCTTGACTCCTTATAGTAAAGAAATTTATGTTCAAGTCTTTCTATGTATGATGTCTCCAAAAAATAGTGTCGCATCTCTAGGTTCTGGATTTCAGAAATTGAGTGTTCTGGTTCTTGTTTTGATTGAGAGTTGATGAATTACATAAGGTAGAAGAGATTTTTTCCTCAAATGATCTTCATGGGTCTTGTGAGTTCTTAGTGTAAGTGTTGAATGGTTTGTCTTTGATCTAGGAAGTATGTTTCTTTATATGCTCATACGTGCTTCTATTCCTTTGTGTGTCTATCTTCATACCCACCTATTTTTGTTCTTTTATATTTGAGGTCCAAAAATAGGTATAAGTACATCACATGTGATATTTCTCTTACCTCATACTATCCCCAGATATGGTCTCTTGATATGTCTACAATAAGCATTAATTAATGTTAGAAGCATTAAAGTTATCAAATATGACCATTAGAATAATCTTAGAATTTGAAAAAGTATGGAGTAAAAGAGTATAGTAGACTAGTAATGGTAGCCTTCACAATGGTAGGCTTCAATAGTAAGTTCACATCGGCAGTATTCATCGATAACCTCTCCAATGGTAACCTTCCATCAATGACTATCCATCGTTAACCTTCAATTGATAATTATCCATCAATAACCTTCAATTGAAAAATATTCATCGGTAAACTTCAATTGATAACTCTCCATTGGTAACCTTCTGAATAGTATCCTTGCATCGGTGACCTTTTCATTAGTGAACTCTGCATCGATGACCTTTGCATCAGTGACCATTGCATCGGTGACCTTTTCACTTGGAGAAATTTTGCACTGTGAGCTTTAAATAAGAGCGTAGTGAGATTAAACGTACATAGTTATCATTTTGATATTAAAAAGATTTTCACTTAAATTATTATCATATAAGAGAAACATAATTACCATATAAATAACATAATTTGGATAATTTGGGATTATCAAAACATGATTTGGGATTATCAAAACAGGTGAGTCAAACAATCTCCCCCTTTTTGATAATCATAAATTATGTCACTATTTTATGAATTAGGGTTAATCACATTTGATAATATCTTCAGAGGTGTGTATAAGAACATTTTATCCATGATTATTATGAAATATATATATATATATATATATAAATTCAACTTAAAAACATAAACTTAACTTGTAACCTGACCTTTTTCTCCCCCTTGGAGATTAACAAAAAGAATGTAATATATAAAAATAAATATATGAGGATTTTCCATTAAGTAAGCAAGAATAAAATATAAAAAAAAGTTACAAATATCCCTATCAAAAGTTATAGAGATGTCCAAAGGAGCTTTGTCTTTGGAAGTTGAGGAAGCAGGTTCTGAAGATGGAGGGATAAGCCGAGGGATGGCAGTCAGCAGGGCAGGAGGAGCTACAACAGAAGCATCAGTAGACCGGTAGTGGGTAGATCTCTGAGGAATGGTGGGGTCAAGATTCTGATATCCTGTGTAGGAGTCATCAATGTTTTATCACTAGTAGATCTTAAGGCACTGAGGTAGAAGGAAAGGCTGGAGGAGAAATGATGGGAGTGCAGTCCACATGGAGGAAGGGAAAAAGAAGATTTCTAAAATCCATAATAATAATTCCCCCTCTCTCCATGGCTTAAATAAAATCATTCTTTTCTCCATAAATTTATCCAAGGTAGGAGTCAACACTCGAAGCCTATTAACCTAGTCTTTAAAGGCTTGAGTGATAGGTGGAATCCTCAAGTTCTCCCACAGCAACTTGAAGTGACCATTCATCCAATGCTTAGTGTATAACCTTTTGTAATAGAAATAAACCTATTCTTTGATGGAATTATGATCTTAAGAATCTTCCCATAGATAATTTCCCTCAAGATTATGAATTTCTCTATTAGTGTAAATAACTTGAGTCATAGACTGAGGATTTGAGGTACTGGTACTAGAGAACTTCTCAACTTCTTCTCTAACAATTGACCTGAAGGCTTCTAGATCAATAGGAGGAGAGGCTGAAGATGAACACTAATGGAAAAAGCCTCTATACCCACTGTTTTGGGAAAAACCATGGGTATAGTTCCCCCTATACCCACTGTTTTTTCAAAACTATGGGAATACCGGTTGGTCCAGACCTATACCCACAGTTCTTGGAAAAGCGTGCGTATAGGTCCCCCTATACCCACAGTTTTCACAGAACCATCAGTATAAGGGTATGTTATGAACCTATAACCATGGTTTTTGGAAAACCATGGGTATGGGCCTTGGTTCAATACCTATATTGACAGTTTAATATGAAAACTATGGGTGTAGGTATCGGTGAAAAACCCTATACCCACGGTTTTAGTGAACCGTGGGTATAGGTTTCCCGCCTGAAAGTGGGAAAAAATTAAGGCGGGAAAACCCTAAACCAACAGTTTTTAATCCTATAACCATTTTTTATATTAATATATTAATAAAAATATAGAGTTATATTAATGAAATTCATGGAGCTCGGTTGGTTAAGCATGGTTTTCTCTTGGAAGGAGTTCAGGGTTCGAAACTGGCTGACTTTTATTTTCATATGTGACATTGAAAATTAATATAATTAAGCAGATTTAGAATTAATATAATGTAATTCTCATAGAATGAGTGGTGAGGCACCGCATATTCAAAGAGGGGGTCACGGGTTCTAAACTCGTTGTACGTTTTTTCCTAAAATCGATGGAAAGTTTTAATATAATTATTTTAATGGATATATATAAATATAAGAAATACCGACAGGTTAGATGGTTAAGTGTTCAGTGAGGAAAGTGTAGGTCGTGAGATCTATTCCCAAAGCTGGTTTTTTTCAATATTTTTTGACCCACGGTTTTATAACCATGGGTAGAAGACTGTGACATGGTGGGAAAAAGGCAGTGACACGGTGGACATATCTTTTCCCATGGTTTTGCAAACCGTGGGTATAGCCTGTGGACCTATATTGATGCCTCAGTTGCCCATAGTTACCCAAACCATGGTTACAAACTATACCCATGGTTTTGGGGTCTATACCCATGGTTTTGAACTGTGGTTATAGGTCATTTTTTCAGTAGTGGAAGCATATGCACACAGAGGTGCCATGGTGAAAGCTACTGTCTTCTTAAAAGATTTAGTCATCCCACTAATCAATCTCTTCACATCATCATCTTGGCCACTCACATGTGTCTTCATGTACTTATTAAATTCCTCAAACATAGTCACCATTTTCTGAACCACACTTTTAATATATCGAAGATCTTTGTCCACCTGTAACCTTGAAGACATATAAGAGTCTAATCTAGAAATAGACTACTTCATAGATTCCATAGAATCTACCACGGTTCTGATCTGATTCTTACAGTCCTTTACCTTCTCTAGTAGGATGGAGTGAGAGATAGAGACTAGCCTTTACACTGCAGAAGTGAAAACTTCTTGATTGTGAGTCATATCCCTCTCTAACACAACATATCTCTCATCAAGGTGACTCTTCATATTTGATTTTATCGAATCCAAATCTTCCTTCTTCACATAGTCTCAAGGTAGAAGTACCATTGGTTGCACAATAGTAGTCTCTGAAACAGTAGGAATGGGAGGAATTCTGATTGGATGGTCATCATCAGATTCTCCATAATCCAAGCCTAAGACCACAAATCTAGGGTCTTCTGACCAATATTCTATTCCATGAGCTACATCAATTGAAACTGTGGCAACGGGATCCTCCCCCTCACTTGGAGCATTCCCCTAATCAACCATATCCATCACTACCACACCGCATTAAGAAACCTCATCAACAGGAGGGTCCACTACCACTTCTTTTACTAAATATTCAACTAATTCCAAAGAAATTCCAACTTCAACTAAATCAGCAACTTCTTCATCTACACCTTCAACCATTTCTGTATTCCCTATCAAGGGACTGAGACTAAGACATTCTTCTCCACTTACATCAACAGTTGTCTCAAAGTAATCATGACTAGATTCAGTGTCCTCATCCTCATTTGAGGTCCCTTTAATGTATATTAAGACATTTTCTGCCCCTTCATCCTCATTGGTCTCTTCATCATCACTGTCCCTTAGAACAGTTTCCCTTCTAGGAAATCTCTTTGGTGGGCTAGGCTCACCAAAGGATACAGTATTAGTACGAGGATTGGGGGAAGGTCTGGATCACTCATATCATCTATATGAGAGTCTTCTCTTTCTGGCACAGCAATAACCTCTTCTTCTTCATCTTAATATACTGGTTCCACATCATCAGGCTTTAGACCAGGATCCCTCTTATCCTTAGGCTTAGTAGGATGAGTGATAAGATTGAATTCCACATATAACTTACCTTTATAATGTACTCATTTTCTTTGCCAGGGGTCCCAATTTATCTTCATCAACTTGTAAATTACCTTTGTAATGCAGAAATTGTCACTTACTACAACTATTTCCTCCTTTTCTCTAGAAACTCCTTTCACCTTAGGCATTAATGATATCAATCTAGAATTAAATAAGGCATTAAATTTTGAACTGGGATTTTTCATATCCTCTAATTGAATCATCAACAACCTACATAAATTTATTTTCTATCCATGTTTCAATAGATTCAAAAGAAATATATCCTGAAATTCAAATGTAGAAAATTCCCCTCTTCTGGGACTCAGGACATGCTAAACAAATTTAAAAACTAGCTTGTCTTCTCCTTCCATCTCAGCAACAATGACTTTCCTAGGAATCCCACTCCCTGTCATTTAAATTAAGGCTTCTTTATAAAATAAGAACTTAGTTGTGGGAGGCACCACTCCTGAATAGTAGTCATAAATCCCTTCATGTGGTACTCTCATACACTCTTCCCATTCAATAGAGTAAAAGCTTACACTTACTCCATTTACCCTTGAAGACATTATTTTCTCATCCTCGGTCTTTTAGAATTTCAAAAACTCATAAAACTCCTTAACTAACTTCAGAAAATAAGGTACATTGTTGTTCATAAATCATTCAACCCAGCCTTGAGCTTCAAGTGCCTTTAGCACTAAAGATCTGCTCAGTAGCAACCATTCGGAACTGAGCTCTTTTTCAACTACGATTTCCCTTTTTGACAGATGATGGTTGATCAGCTTTTCCACAGCCTTCCTTCCACTACTCGACTCAGCTCGAGGTCCCTTGGGATTTGGCTCATCCCCTTTATCACTGAAAAACGGTCACTTCACTCTTTCCATGCGATCTGAAGTGGTTTGAGGGTTTCAGAAGAGGGTTAGGTTCTGAGTTTAGGGAGAAAGAGATTCGGGATAGAGTTTGAGGTGGATCAAAATGTGTTATGGTCTTTTAATTTTATCATTAAGGGATAAAAAAATAGATCAAGTAAAATAAATAAATAAAACAAAAAAACGTTTCATCTTTTGGTAGAAAGAAAACGCAAAGTCCTAGAAAACATCAACTACTGGTAATGTGCCATCAGTGAGGTTCTAACGGTGAGGTTTCTAAAGGTGAGGTTCAATCAGTGTGGTTCTATCGGTGAGGTTACTAATGGTGAGGTTTCAAAGGGTTAGGTTTCTATCAGTGAGGTTCCTATCGGTGAGGTTTCTATCGGTGAGGTTTCTATCAGTGAGGTTCCTAATGGTGAGGTTCTTAACGATGAGGTTTCTTTTGGTGAGGTTCTTAATGGTGAGGTTCCTATTGGTGAGGTTCCTATTGGTGAGGTTCTTAACAGTGAGGTTTCTATCGGTGAGGTTCTTAACGGTGAGGTTCCTATTAGTGAGGTTCTTAATGATGAGGTTCCTATTAGTGAGGTTCTTAATGGTGAGGTTCCTATTGGTTAACATTTTATCATACTTAACTCATGTTTGAAGTAATTTAACCTCTCGGAATTCAAATTATTTGTGAATATATCTTCCAATTGGTGTTCAGTGCCAATGAATTCAAGAGTGATATCACCTCTTTGATAATGATCTCTCAAGAAGTGATGTCTTACATCACTGTTCTTTGTCCTAGCATGAGATACTAGATTTCTAGAGATGTTAATAGCACTTGTATTATCACACTTTATAGAGAAATGTTTGAATTGATATCCAAAGTCTAGTAAAGTGTGTTTCATCCATATAATTTGAGCACAAAAACTCCCATAAGCTATATATTCTGCATCGGCAGTAGATAATGAAACAGAAATATGTTTCATACTACACCATGATACTAGTGACTTTCCTAAAATGTGACATTTTCCAGAGGATCTATTTTTATCTAACTTGGAACCAGCAAAATCAGAATCCGAATAACTTATTAAAAAAATATTTTACTCTTGGATAAAACAGTCCTAAGTTTATATTAAACTTGAGATATTTAAAAATCTTTTTAATAGTAGTTAAATGAGACTCTTTAGGATTGGATTGAAAGCGAGCACACATGCATAAACTGACCATAATATCAGGTCTTCTAGTAGTAAGATAGTGCAGACTTCTAATCATACCTTTGTAATTGGTTTGATCCACTAGTTTACCAGTTTCATTAGCATCCAACTTATAGGTGGTACTCATAACTGTATCACTACCTTTATTGTACTCCAAATGAAAACGTTTCAAAATATCTCTCGCATATTTGCTCTGATTTAAAACAATACCATTTTTATTTTGAAAAATGTGAAATCTAAGGAAAAATTTAAGTTCCTCCATTAAACTCATTTCAAATTCATCTTGCGTTATTTTTGAAAAATAAATAAATAAATAATTTTTAGATGATCCAATAATAATTTCATCTACATTAATCTGTACTATTAAAACATATTTGTAAATCCTTTTAATAAAAATATTAGGATCTGTTATTCCTTTAGTAGAACTTTTTGAAATAAGGAAAGAACTAAGTCTATCATACCAAGCTCTTGGAGAATATATCAAACCATATAAAGCTTTAGAATGTTTAAAAACATGATTTGAAAAAATGGGGATTTGTAAAACCAGGGGGTTGTTCAACAAATACATCTCTAACTGTGTACCCATTTAAAAATGAAATTTTGACATCCATTTGATAAAGTTTAAAATTCAGATGAGATGCATAAGAAAGTAGTATCCTAATGGATTCTAGTCTAGATACAAGTGAAAAATTTTCCTCGTAGTCTATTCCTTCTTCTTGAATATATCATTGTGCAACTAGTCTAGCCTTATTTCTAACTATGTTTTCAGATTCATCAAATTTATTTCTAAATACCCATTTAGTTACTATGGTCAACGTGTCTTTAGGTATTTCTACTAATTCCCAAATTTGTTTCTTTCAAACTGGTTTAATTCTTATTTCATAGCTATAATCTAGAATTTATCATTGATTGCATCATCAATATTTTTAGGTTCAAGCTGTGAAAGAAAGGCTTTATGTTCAACATGGTTTCTCAGAGAAGCTCTAGTTTGTGTTCCTATATTAAAATCACCTACTACAATATCTAAAGGATGATTCTTGAGAGTTCTAATACCTCTAGAAAGAGTTTAAATAGACTCCTCATGAATTTCTATAGGTCTAGATTCATCATGCACAGATTCTGGAGAATTTCCAGAACTGGTTGTTTTCACTAAGGGCTCACTGTCTTTATCATTAAGGTCCATAATTGACATATCTTCTTAAAGGAGTTCAACAGAGGTTTTGGGTTCATGTGGATCAGTCCCATCAAATTTGACATGAACTAATTCTTCCACACACTTGGTTCTCTTATTAAATATTATATAAGCTTTTCTAGATATTGAGTAACCTAGGAAAATTACTTCATCACTTTTGGAAGCAAACATGTCAAGATTGTTCTTAGTGTTAAGGATGAAGACTTTGCAACCAAAAATTGTATAGTAATTAACCTTAGGCTTCCTATTATTCCAGATCTCATAAGGGGTCTTCTTAAGAATAGGTCTAATTAAGACTCTATTGATAATGTAACAAGTTGTATTAATAGCTTCATCCCAAAAATAGATAGGTAGATTATACTCATTAAGTATAGTCCAGGTAATTTCTTGAAGTGTCCTATTTATTATTTCTACAACTTCATTTTGTTGGGCTAGGAGTAGAGAAATTGTGAGTATATCCATTTTTTGAGAAAAAAGATTCGAATTCCTGATTTTCAAACTCACAGCCACGATCACTTCTCAAGGACTTAATTCAAATTCAACTAAGACTTTCTACAGATTTAGAATATTTAATGAAGTAAGAACATGCTTCAATTTTGTGATCTAGAAAGTATACCCAAGTATATCTATAAAAATCATCTATAAGAACATAAACATAGTGCTTCACATTTAAACTTGAAACTCTAGATGGTCTAAACAAATCTATGTGAACCAACTCAAGCGGTTGAGAAGTAGAAACTTCTTTCATTGGTTTGAAAGAGACTTTGTGTTGTTTTCCCTTTTGATAAGGATTACAAACTTTGTTGAGTGGGATTATAATTTAGGTACGCCTCTAAATAAACCTTTCCTACTGATTTTCCTAAGTGAGTGCACATTTCAGTTTCCTAATCTCCTATGCCATAACTAATATTCCTTATAAAAATCATTTAAACATGAAACATTTTTCTTAGCTAAAGAATTTAAATCAACAGCATATACATTTTTATTTATAATAGTAGTGAATATTAAAACATTTTTAGAATTAAAAACATTGCATGAATCATTTTCAAATTTAACATTAAAACCATCATCCCATAATTGAGAGACACTTAGTAAATTGTACTTTAACCCGTCAATAAAAATTAATTTTGAAATTAATACAGTATTAGGGTTACCAATTTGGCCTAAGACAATGATCTTCCATTTTTCATTATTACGAAATGTAACACATCCACCATCAACTTAAATTAGGATCTTGAAGCATGAGTAGTCTCATGTCATGTGTCTTGAACATCCACTGTCCAAGTACCATAGTGTTTTACAAGATCTCTTTAATCAGTTTTCCTACAAAACAGATTAAGTGTAGGGTAACATTGTTACCCAGATTTTCTTGGGTCCTAAGAGTTTAGAAATTAAAACTTTGGGAACCCTTACTTTTCTAATATATTTCCTATAGTCAACAGATATGTTTTGAGACATAAAAACTTTTTTTGGTCCTTTAGATAATTGTTTTTAAAAATATATTCTAGAACTTGAACTAGTAGTGAACTATCCAGAATTTGGAACAAACCTATTCTTAATAATTCTTCTCTATCATGGATGATATCCTAGTCCAGTTATGTATTTTGGAGTAATCTGTTTTCCTAGTAACTGAGTCAAGGTATCTCTACCTGTATAAAAATTCTCAAGATCTCTTTTTAATTTCTCAATAGATAATTTAAGTTCAGTACTTTCTCTTAACAGCTGAGCACATTTTTCATTTTCTATGTCTAGATCAGACTTATAATTGGAATTTAAATCATTTTGTCTTTTAATTAGTTTATATTTATCCTTGAGTTCATTAAAGGTGTCCTCAAGCATTACACAGTACTCAAATAGTTCATCCTTCGTCATATTTTCATCATTTTTTGATTCACTTTCATTCCCAGAATAGTAAGCATTATGTACAGGAGAATTGGGTGTTACCTCTGATGTTTCTGTCATGAAACATATGTTTCCATGTTTGTTCTTTTCAATATCATAAGTGTCAGATCCACTTGAGATATCTTCTAAGGAACTCCACGTATCTTTCCAAGCCTTTTTATATCCTTTTCCCTTGTCTTCATACTTTTTCTTAAATTTCGGCTAGGAGAAATCATCTTTCACATGACCTTTTCATTTTCACTCATAACAAACTATCTCATTTGAGTTATCATTCTATTTTCTGTCTTTTTTCACTGTAATTTATTATCATACCCTCCTTTGTAGTTCTACTTTCTAAATAACTTTTTCTTATGGTAGAAATTTTTGAATCTCCTAGCAAGATGAGCTATCTCATCATCACTGTCAGAATATATGTATTCACTAGTGGAAGTGTCTATAAGAACTTGAGCCTTTTCTTTGTCCTTGTTCTTGGAGGTATAAGTCTTGAATGAGACAGATTTCTTTCTTGGTTCTTTATCTGCTTCTTGATTTAACGTAAACTCTTCTTCATACATCATAAGATTTCCAATTAGTTCATTCACTGCTATCTTGCCTATGTCACAAGATTAATGAATAAAAACTGATGTTCCTCTCCATTTTTTAGGTAGGCATTAAAGAAATCTCATAATATAATCCTTGTTGTCCACTAGTTTTCCAAGCAGACTCATGGTATTCACTATTTCATTAAACCTGAGATATATGTCAGAGATAGGTTCATTAGGATTCATCTTAAAATTATCATATTTAATAGTATAATTATTTAATCTCATTTATTTAACATTGGTTGTTCCCTCATGAGAAATAGCTAAAGTATCCAAATTTTCATATATAGTTTTATAGGAAGATGTTCTATTGAATTATTAATCACCTAGAGAACAATACAATGCATTCATTGCTTTAAAATTATTGTTATAGGTGGCTTTAGTTATCTAAGACCATGTGTCCCTAGTAGTAATAGGTAATACATGTTTTTCTTCAATTGTGTCCCAGATTTCAGGTCCCATGATCTCTAGATACATTTTCATTATTAATTTCCACTGATCATAGTTATTTCTATTAAAGAAAGGTTCCCTATTAGTAGCAACACCCTTAACTAAGTTATCAATTGTTAACTAGAATTTTAAATAACTGAAAATTTAGATATGACAGAAATTTTAAGATCTTTAAGATACAACTAAAATCATAGTTAAATAATTTAACAAGTTTCACAACAGTTTATATAATAGTAATAAAAACTAAACTAACACTCATTTTATACCAAATGTTGGTCGTAGTGGAATCTCAATAGGGGGTGAATTGAGTTCCTACTTAAAATTTCTATTAAATATTTTATATGAAAGATCCCCTAAATTTTGAAAACGGCCCAGTTAATTAAAGAAGTAGAGATATAGATGTCTAATTTGTCAACAAGTTTCTCAAAGGGTAATTATTCCTCACTTGAATTAGTGTAAAACACTTCTTAAACTTTTGAAACAAGTTTACTAAATTAAACACATACACACACTTACCAAAACTAACTATCAAAGTGAATGAAAAACAGTTTAATGTTTTAGAAATAAGTTGCAACAAAATAGATAAAATAGAGTATAATAAAATATAGTTCACATAAAGGTTAAATAAGATGTTCAGTCTCAAGATGAGACTTAATCCTCTCAACTTGTTGATCACCTGTCACGAAGTGGTTTAAATTAATAAACTTGATACAGAGCCTGTATCAGGCTTTAAAATAGTTTTTACAAACTGTCTAGGGTTTACAACCTCTACCACAGTTCTTCGTGGGAATGAAAAACAACATAGACCACACATGGTCTCTTCCAAAGTTATATGTGGTAAAATATGGAGTAAGAGAAGTTTGATGTGAGGATTTTTGTATCCTCTAGTTCGAGCACAGGATACAGTGTGTATAACACAAATACACACTTCTTAGAAATGTTAAAAAAAGGACACAATAAAGAAAATATAATGAGATTGAGTTTAGAAGTCTCTATGTGTTTTCAGTTCAGCTCTTGACTCCTTGGAGTAAAGAAATTGATGTCTGATTCTTTCTCTGGAAGATGTCTTCAAAACAGAGTGTCGCAACTCCAGGTTCTGGATTTTGGAAATTGAGTGTTCTTCTTCTTGTGTTGATCAAGAGTTGATGAAGTATAGAAGGTAGAAGAGATTTTGTCCTTAAATGATCTTCTTGGGGCTTGTAAGTTCTTAGTGTAAGTATTGAATGGTTTGTCTTTGATCTAGCGAGTAGGTTTCTTCATATGATCAGATGTGCTTCTATTCCTTTGTGTGTATATCTTCACACCCACCTCTTTTTCTTCTTTTATATTTGAGGTCTGACAATAGGTATAATTACATCATGTGCGATCTTTCTCATACCTCATACTGTCCCCAGATATGGTCTCTTGATATGTCTACAATAATAATTAATTAATGTCAGATGCATTAAAGTTAGCAAATATGACCGTTAGAATAATCTTAAGAATTTGACAAAGTATGGAGTAGAAGATTATGGTAGACTGGTAAAGGTAGCCTTCACAACGGTAGGCTTCAACAGTAAGTGCACATCGGTAGCATTCATCAGTAACCACTCTAATGGTAACCTTCCATCAATGACTTTCCATCAGTAACCTTAATTGATAATTATCCATTGGTAACCTTCCATTGAAAATTCTCCATTGGTAACCTTCAATTGATAATTATCCATCTGTAACCTTCAATTGATAATTCTCCATCGGTAACCTTCTCAACAATAGCCTAGCATCGGTGAACTTTGCATCGGTGACCTTTGCATCGGTGACCTTTTCATCGGTGACCTTTGCATCGGTGACCTTTGCATCGGTGGCCTTTTCATTGGTGACCTTTACATCGGTGACCTTTGCACTTGGAGAAATTTTTCTCTGTGAGCTTTAAACATGAGAGTAGTGAGATTAAACGTACATAGTTATCACTTTAATATAAACATGATTTTCACATAAATGATTATCATGTAAGAGAAACATAATTACCATATAAATAACATAATTTGTATGATTTGGGATTATAAAAATAATATTTGGGATTATCAAAACAGGTGAGTCCAATACACATCCTTATAACCTATGAAAAAAAATAAAAACATGGGATGAGCATGAAAATCTCAGTAAGGGATATAAAAATAAAGAAATAAACCATTAGTCCATGAATACTTATAAATATATGAAATCATTTTCATAAAGGCATACTTCTCAACCATATATACTTACTTTGTGAAACATGAGATTCCCATAAAACACTAGAGAACATATATAAAATAATAAAGGTATATTAGGGAATTATGTACTTGTATTGTAACCCTCATATCCACCTTATGATTTTTAAGCCTCATGGCTACCTTGCAATGTAACTCTCACGGCTACCTTATTATGTAACAATCACAGTTACACTTGGAGTAACCATACGGCCAACCTCGAACATACACATACCCAATGAATTGGAGGTAGATAAAGATCCCACCCTTCATCAAAAACAATTATCATGATCCAAAACATAATCATAATACATTAATAATTCCATAAAAACATTTCTTTTTAATTTTGTAAAAAAAGAATCTTAAAAGATGATTTTTAAAGGAAATTCCCTAACAAATATCATATAATTGATGTGATAAATTAATATAATGAAATTAATATGTGTATAAACTGTAAATACTCATAATAAAACATAATATAAACAAAAATTAATCACATAAATAATCTTAATACCTCATAATGAATAATATAGAAGGTTAACCCAAAGAATGGAAATTGGGTTATAAATTCCCTTACCTTGGGTTTTTATTACTTAAAAACTATTTAAACCACATTTATAATGGTTAAAAGAGTGTTATTAATATATTAAATAAACATATTCATGTTTATAACACCTTATATTATCATTTCCTAACATTATTTCACCATTTAATTATTAGTATTTTGTTCCTTCCATTGTTTCGGGTGTGTTCTTTCCATGATTTCCATGGCCGATTTGTATTTTATTTTCTTATGGTAGGGAAATAAAAATATCAATTAGGAATGAAATGGTATTAATATGTTTCAATAATTTTAAATTATTCCATAAATCATTTTGGTTATATGGTATGAGGATGAATCATTAGATAAATCATTAGTCGTATCTGTTTAGATCATTTTGGTTGTTCTTTGATAATCACAAACTAGTTTCATTATATAACATAATATTTTTTATATATGTTAAATCCAAAAGATTAAAGAGGATATATCATACAATTTAAAAAAAATAAACAATTTAAATGTTTTTATAACCATTTTTTAAGGAAGTGAAGGAAATTGAGGACACATCGTTCATGATGTCGGTAAATCGACACATCAGAGACGGTGTTTTTATTTTTAGAATAAGATGATGATGAGAATAAGTAAGTTGATTAATTATTTCATAAAGATTATAACATACATAATATATAAGATTATGGATCTTTCATGCCTCTTGGATAAGGTGAGGTTAAGAGGGTATAAGAAAATAAAAGAAGTGAAAAGAAAACACATGAAAATGAAAGAGGATTTTTACCTCCTAATATCTTCTCCTTAAGATCCTTTTTAAGGCATTTTTTTTGGCATTTTGGTGAGAATATCAGATCTTGGACCTGGGTAAGAGACTTGGGAAGGGGATTGGGCATAACATGGACAATGCACAATGTTTGAGAAGTGTGAGAAGAAGAGGGGGTGAGGGTGGTATTGATAGTGGAGGAGAGGAGAGGTTTCTATTATTTTAATCATTAGTTTAATATTTTCTTCTCAAGAATATGAATAGTCTTGATTCATGTGACTAAAAATAGTAATAAGTACATGTGAGTTTGAAAGAATGTCTATTTACATTATACATGACTCAATCATGATGCATAAATTTATTTATTTAACATATTTCGTAATTATCGAATTTCACTATTCACCAAAAATTCAAGTATTTCAAAAAAATCCCAAAAATTCACCCCAAGCATTTTTTGAAGTGTAGAAATCAAAAATGAACTCCATTTTTTGAAAATAATTTTCTATATATGATTAATTTTTATTTTAAATAAAATCATATTTTATTCCAAAAAACAATTTTAAAATTATAACTGATTTTATATCACCTTGAAAAATTAATCAAGATCTCATTATCTTATAACCTTAGAAATAAAATAATAATATGATTTAATATTAATAATATTCATATTACTATTCATATTACTATTCATAAGGGTATGTTACTATTCACCAAAAAATCAAGTTGGCTCTATGAGACTTCAAATAACTTACTGATCACAACTATAGATGTCCATTTTTATAAATTCAAATCATAAAAATGACAAAATTAAGTTTAATGGATAGTTTATAACTATATCCTTAAAAAAAGTTTCATTATGTAGAGAATTAGTGTTTCATACATTTCAATTTTTTTAAAACCTTGTGGGTGTTACATTTTCCCCACCTTTTGGAAATTGCATCCTTGTAATTTTATTTACTTATTAAACAAATGAGGGTATATTTTCCTCATAGCATTTTCAAATTCTCATGTAGCTTCTTAAAATATGTGGTTTCTCCCCAAAACCTTTACCTAGTTCATTGACTTATTTTGTAGTACTTTCTCTATATGATCAAGAATCTGAATAGGTTTCTCTTCATAAGAAATATTCTTCTTCCAGCTAAACTGCTTTTGATCTCAAAATGTGAGATGAATCTGGCACATAATTTCTTAACATCGAAACATGAAAAACATTGTGTACCTGAGATAAAATCAGAGGAAAATATACTCAGTAAGAAAGTGGTCCAACTTTCTACAAGATTTCATAAGGTCCCATGAACTGTTGACTTAGTTTTCCTTTATTACAAAAACACGTAACACTTTTCCATGGTGAGATTCAAAAAAATGATCACCTACCATGAAATAAAATTCTTTCCTCCTGTTATCTACATAACTTTTCTACCTACTCTGAGATGTCCTCATGTGTTTTTGGATCATCTTCACCTTATCAGCCACTTTTTATACTAATTCTAGTCCCATATACTCTTTTTCCCTGACTTCATCCCAAAATGTTGTAGTTTGAAACGACTTCCCATTTAATGCCTCAAAAGGTGCTATATGTGTACTGGAATGAAAACTGTTATTATGAGAAAATTCAACAAAAGAAATATGTTGATCCCAACATCCCTAGAAGTCTATTCAACAATCTCAAAGAATATCCACCAATTTTTGAATCATCTGTTCTGACTTCTCATCTAATTGAGGATGAAAATATATAATGAAAATTAATTTTGTTCCCAACGACTTTTGAAGACCTTTCCAAAAGTTAGAAGTGAACCTGAGATCATAGTTAGATACAATGAAAATAGGAACTCCATGTAACCTGAAAATCTCTTTGAGGTATAATCAATAAAGATAATCCAAATACATAGTATCTTAAATATGAAGAAAATAAGAAGATTTAGTTAGTCGATCAATAAAAACTCAGATTGCATTGTTACCTCGAGAAGTCTTTGGTAGTCCCACAATGAAGTCCATGGATTTATTTTCCCATTTCCACTCGGGCACTGGCAAAGGCTGTAGTGTCCCCTTAAGTAACTACCACTCTTCTTTAACCTGCTTAAATGTCAAATATTTCATGGTAAAATTTTTAATATCTCTTTTCATTCCATCCCAACAGTAATACTCCAGAAGGTCTATATACATATTTGTGCTGCCAGGATGAACTAAAAATGGTGAACTATGAGCTTTTGACAATAATTATTTCTTCAATTGAGAATCAAAAGGTACACACTCTCTTTTTCCAAATCTCAAAACACAATCTTTATCAATGTTAAATTCTGGAAACTTACACATTTTAACAAATTCTACCTTTTTCTGTAACTCTATTTCTACCTTCTGCGCTTTCTTAATTCTTTCTGACTAATACGATTGTGCTAAAACCCGGAACAAAAGAGAGTAATTCCCTACACCAACAACATCAAATCCAAAATTCATCAAATCATTAATCAAAGGGTCTTTTTATATCCGTAACATAGTTAATGATGCATGATGTTTTTGAATCAAGGCATCTGAAACTTTATTTGATTTTCTAGGATAGTAATTGATCGTGAAAACATAATACTTTATCAATTCAAGCCATATTCTTTGCCTCATGTTTAATTCCTTCTGATTGAATATATACTTATGACTTTTATAGTCAGTATATATTTCATATTTGGCTCTGTATAAATGATGCCTCCAAATTTTCAAACAAAAACAACAGTTTCTAATTCCAAATCATGTTTGGGATAATTTAACTAATTAGGTTTTAGTTTTCTTGAAGAATAAGAAATTACATGATCATTTTGCATCAAAACACAACCAATTCCCTTTAATGAAGCATCATTTTAGAAGAAAAACTCTCCAATTCTGGAAGGTGGGGTTAGAACTGGAGAATTCTCCAATTTTATTTTAAATTCCTGAAAACAATCATCATATTATTTTATCTATATGAAATTAAATCCTTTTCAATTTAACTTAGTCAGTGGACTAGATAACCATGAAAATATTTCAAAAAACCTCTAGTAATATCCTACCAAACCCAGAAAAATATGAATCTTAGTTATATTTGTGGGTCTTTTCCATTATTCAATAAATTTTGTTTTAGAATAATCAATAGTTATTCCATATTTAGAAGCAACGTGACCAAGGAAAGAAATTTTTTGCAACCAAAATTCACACATTATGAATTTTACATATAGTTTCTTTTCTTTTAAGATTTTAAAAACAACCCTTAGATATTTTTCATGCTCCTCTTTCCTTCTACAATATACCAAAATTTCATCAATAAACATATCCAATAACATATCCAATAACTCATTAAATACTCTATTCAATATATCTTTGAATACAGTAGGTGAATTAATTAACCCAAACGGCATAACAAAAAATTCATAATGATAGTTTCTAGTTCAAAAAGCTATTTTTTGAATGTCATCCTCCTTCACCTTCAGTTGATGTTACCCAGATCTCAAGTCAATTTTGGAAAAATCCTGAGCTCCCTAGAGCTGATTGAATAAGTCATTGATGTGAGACAAAGGATACTTATTCTTAAAAGTAATGTTATGAAAATATCTATAATCAATGAAAAGTCTCATGGATCCATATTTCTTTCTAATTAACAAAACAAGAGCTCCCCATGGTGATGTTCTAGGATGAATGAATCCTTTATCAAGAAACTCCTGCAACTGATTTTTTAATTCAAGAAGTTCCAATTGAGCCATTAGATAAGGGTGATTTGAAATTTTCTTATCATCGGAAACTAAGTAAATTTTGAATTCATCTTCTTGATTAGGTATAACACTAAGTAACTTGTTTGGAAAAACATTAAGGTATTCATTTACCACTGGAACATAATTAATATGAATAGATTCATTATTTTCAACAATGTGAGAAAGACAACTTTCATCTCCATATTTCAACAATTTCTCAACTTCCTGATATTTTATCAATTTTATAGGTTTATTCTTGTATAAAAATTTAAACTCTTTCTAAAAAACAACTTCTTTAGCTCTAAAATCAATCTTAGCATGATAAACAGTAATTAATTCTATTCCTAGAATGATATCAAACTCTACCAAGGTAAAAACAAAAAGTTTTCACATAATGTATTTCTAAATATAATAATAGGAAGATTCATAAAATTATTTTTTGTTGTAACATTTTCCCTAGTATTTTATCAATAATTTCTAGTCTCATTTTTTGAGGTGATATTTCCAATTTACTAGAAAATTTCTCTGAAATAAAGTAATGTGTAGACCTCATGTCAAATAAGACTTTAGAAAAACATGAGTAAACAAACAAGTTACTGGATACACCTTCATTGGATTTCCCAACATCTACTAACATAGTCACAAAGGATATCACTATATATTTATTCTTATAGTCTAATTTCTTCCTATCATTTAGATCTTTCTTTGGGTAGGCATTTTCATAATGACCCATCTCACCACATTTGAAACACTTTCAAGTTTTATTATCAAGATTAATCTAAGGATAATTTTCATTATATCCTCGGTCCATATGTCCAAACTTAGCACATCAAAAATACTTCCGAGTTTTAGTAAGGCATTCCCCAAGGTACTTTTTACCAAAATTTTCACAAACTGGAAACTGAACTTTATTACCATCATATTTCTTTGATTGATTCTTACCCATTATATTCCATCTCGGCAACTTCTTCTATTTGTTCTCAAAGTACATGTGATGATCAGTGAACTCCATTTATACCCTCTCTCCATATTGGACAAGTCTCTAATAACTTTTGAACTCTCTGGAAGCCAATTCCCTTCGATATCTTGGCTTCAATCCTGAGTAAAAAAGGTATATTTTTCTATCAAGATCCTGAATAATATTTGGAGCATACATTTCCAATAGAGTGATGTTTTCCTCATACAAGACCACTTAATCTTCCTCCTTTTTCCTTAATTCAAAGAGTTTATTCTCGATCCTATGTTTAACCACCATAGGAAAATATTTTTCAAGGAAAAGACTTTTAAATTCATCCCACTCTGAGGCTTCAATATCATCTCTATCTCTGATATTCTTGAACACTGACCACCACTGATGAAGTTCACCTTCAAAAAACTAAATGGAGAGACTTAAATTTTGATTATTTGAACATATCATAACATCAAATATCTTTTCAAGGGATTTAATCCATCCTTTGGCTGCTACTAGGTCAGAAGATACACTAAAAGCAAGAGGGTGTTTCCTCATAAAATGTTACACTATCATCATGTTTCTTCATGGTAGTTCTGGTTATTCTCTTTCATGGATGCCACCACCATTTATTTCCTATTTCAGATGATCCATTACTATCACAAACTGCTTGATTCCAATTCCTATTATTTCCTATTGTGGATTCAAAAAGATATCAGCCCCTCAGTTCTTTCCAACTTCAGCTTCCCTATTTTTTCTGTGGAAAACCATTCTAAATAGGCATATCTTAGATGAAGCAACATGATAATATTTAAATGATATACCATTTAAAAACAAAAATAAGGTAAAAATCATATATTTTATTATATTAACATCATATTAACTCGTAAAGTTATCTAAATCGTGGCTCTGATACCAACTATAAGGACTCGACTTTAAACAATACATATTCATGTTAATTCATCTAGATTTCACTTATTTACATTCCCAAATATCTTTTTGGTTTATAGTTTTATAAAGTTAGTATATAACTCATACATATAAACCCACAATCAAACAAAAGTGGGTATTATTAAAATAGTATCCATTTCTTCCAAAACATAAAATGTTTAACACAAAACAACAACATGATTTCATTGAAAAATCATCAAAACATTTAACTTTACTTCATTATTTCTATTAAAAATCATTATAACTTATGTAAAACATTTAAAAATATGGTATGAGCATGAAAATATCATTAATTTATATAAAAATAAATAAATAAACCATTATTCCATGAATACTTATAAACATATGAATTCATTTTCACAAAGAAATACTTCTCACCCATATATACTTACTTTGTGAAACATGAAATTTTTATAAAATATTATAGAATATATATAAAACCATAAATTTATCTTGGGGAATTACTTACTTATATTTTAACACTCATGTATACCTTATGATTTGTAACTCTTAATGCTACCTTACAATGTAACCCTCACGGCTACCTTATTATGTAACCATCACAGTTACACTAGGAGTAACCATACAGCAAAACTCCAACTTACACATTCCCAACGCATTGGAGGGAGGTAAATGTCCCACCCTTTATCATAAATAATTCCCAATATCTAGAACATAATCATAATACTTGAGTAATTGTATAAAATAATTTCTTTTGAATTTTGTAAAAAAAGAATTTTAAAAGAGAATATTTAAAGGAAAGTCCCTTACAAATGTCATATAATTGATGTGATAAATTAATAGAATGAAAGTAATATGTGTATAAACTATAAATAAACATTATAAAACATAATATAAACAAAAATTCATTAGAAAAATTATCATAATACCGCATAATAAATAATGTAGAAGGTTAACCCAAAGAATGGAAATTAGGTTATAAATTCCATTACTTCTGGTTTGTCTAAATTCAAACATTTGTAAACCTCATGTATAATGGTTAAAATAGTGTTATTAATATATTAAAGACACATATTCATATTTATAATACCTTATATGATCATTTAATAACATCATTTTACCATTTAATTATTAGAATTTTTTTCCTTCCATTGTTTCAGGTGCATTCTTTACTAGATTTTCATGGCTGGATTGCATTTTATTTTATTATCATATGGAAATGAAATTACAGAAGGGGAATGAAATGGTATTCATATGTTTAAATAATATTAAATTATTCCATAAATCATTTTGGTTATATGGTATGGGGATGAATCATTAGATAAATCTTTAGTGATATCTATTTAGATCGTTTTGGCAGTTCTTTGATAATCATGAACTAGTTTCATTATATAACATAATATTATGTATATATGTTAAAAAAATAACATGAAATAGGATATATCATACACTTTAAAATATTTTTCAACCAATAAAATTATTTTATAATCGGTTTTGAAGGAAGTAAAGGAAATTGAAGACACATTGACCATGATGTCGGAAAATCAAGACATCACAAACAATGTTTTTATTTTTAGAATAAGAGGAATAGGAGAATAAGTAATTTGATGATTTTTTTTATAAACATGATAACATCCACCATATATAATATTATTGAGCTTTAATTACTCTTGGATAAGGGTAGGAGAATAGAGTGTAATAAAATAAAATATGTGAAAAGAAAACACAAGAAAATGACAGAGGATTTTTACCTCTTGGTCTCTTCTCCTTGAGATACTCCTTAAGGCCTTTGGTTTTCGCCTTTTGGTGAGACCATAAGCTCTTGAAAGTGTGGAAAATCCTTGTTAAGGGTATTGGGTAGAACATAGAATATTAAAAAACCTTGAGATGTGTGAGAGGAAGAAGGTAGTGAGGGTGGTATTTATAATGGGGGAGAGGAGGGGTTTTCCATTATTTTAATCACTAGTTTAATATTTCTTCTCAAGACTATGAATAGTATTGATTTAAGTGACCAAAAATAGTAATAATTTAATGTTTTTTAGAACCAATTTTTCTTTACATAATCCATGTAGATACCCAAATCTTGACGTACATATACATTACATTACTTTTGTGGAATACTTAATACATAACAAAAGCAGACACCAAAGGACCGTAATAGATTAGTGTCTTTGGAAACTTGGAACATAATCTTCTAATCTTGGTGAAAGATCTTCAACATCTCCCATAAAGATATTCCTTTTTTTTTATTACCTAAAACCTTTCTTTATATCATGGGGAAAAGAAAACATATAAAGGGTGAGCTCAAATTCTCAGTAAGGGTAAGCATGGAGAAAATAAAACAAACCATATACATTTGAACTTCAAAACATGAACATAAAGTTTAAACATAAAAATCTTGAGTTGTGAAATAAATCTTGGTAGTACGTAAGGAATAGATCATAAAGTAAAATAAATAATGATAAAATATCATGGGAAAAAACATTTAATTGTGTCAAAACATTAAGCACATGATATGATTTCCATATTAGCCAAGGCATTGCTTCCATGACCATCATAGTGGACAAAGTCCCTTTCTGAATCGAGTTCACTCATCATTCCAGTCCTGTATCACTGAACCGGATTAAATTGTCATTCTAGCCATGTCTATCTCATGAGATATAAATCTTTACCCAATGTATTGGAGGGAGATATAGGTCCCACCCATCCCATAATGTAATTATTCTTTCGTGTGACACAAAATAAACATACATCATTCATAATAACCCAACGAATAAAATGGATTTCATAAACATCATCTCATCATAACATAATCCATATAAAAGAAATGGATATCATTACACCATAAGAAAAATCAAACCATGTAAATAATAGAGACATTATAATTGAAACATAATCATACTAAATAATGTCATCTTAGATGGAAAATAGTTTTGACAAAACACTTGAAATGAATTCTTGAGGAAAATATTGTTTATTCTTCAAAATCATTTTATTTTCACAAAATTCCATGAAATTTTAAAATAAAGGGATTTTGATGAAATAATAATGAAATATTTTAGAGGAATCATCATGAATATTAGGCATTATAAAACTGTAAAAATCTGTTCATTCCGTATAAGTTAAAAAAGTATTCTTCTCGTATTTTTGCCGGAAAAGTCAAAAAGTACCTCGTATGGTAAAAAAATAATGATTCCTTACATACAATGTAGTAAAAGTAAAAAATGGGTAAAAAGGACTTTAAACATACATGAAACCATTTTTATAAAATAAGGACATGGATGATAAATATAAGCCCAGTAAATTCTGAAGTATAAACAGTCTCGGATAAAAATGAGATTGCGAGATTTTCCCTTACCGTAGGTCTGATTTTCTTCATACGTATCTGAACCTCTTTTATAATGATTTAAATAATGTCATTGACTTATTAAAGAATCATATTCATTGTTATGATATCATATATGGTCATATTCTTATCTTCTTATTAGTAATATTTCATTGCTACTTGTTATTCGGGTGTTCATTGCTTTATGTTCTTATGCATGTTTTTTCGAATAAATTATTATTATTATTATTTTTAGGTTATAGATACCTTATTTACAGAATGGTATTAGTGTAATATATATCATATTTATTCATTAAATTCATTTATATAATCATTATTCAATGAATATCATGTACAACGAGTCGCATCACATCGTGGAGACGGTAGGTCGTAGGTATACATGAGCGATGATATTGTTCCCATGATCGTGGAATTGTATTGAAGTGTATGTGTACTATTTCAGAATCAATATCACTTTATAATAATCATATATAGTTATTATTTACACCGTTATACCCATCCAAGTAAGGTGGTGGTGTAAAAAAGATTACACCACGGCGTGGAGACGGTATTCCGTACGTACGCACGCGTGGTGATTTTGTTTTTCGTAGGATGGATAGAAGATGAAATAGGGTTGTTTCATATTTATAATAACATATCTGTATATTATTTATAATTATGTTATTACTTCATAATTAAACAACTAAATAAGAGGAAGTAGAAGAAGAAATAAATTTGAATGAATCGGTAACGGATATTACCTCTTCTTCGACACGCCTCTTTGAAACCTCCTCTTAGGGCACTAAAATTGGTCTTTAAAGAATACCAGGACCTCTAGTATGTTTATATGGAAGCTGAGAAGGGAAATGAGTAGGTTTTGGCCGATATTTAAGCTTCAAAATTGTGTGAGGAGGAGAGGGAGGAGGTGCCCTTTTATAAGGGAGGAGAGGGGTACCTTTGGAAATCTAAAAAATATTAATTTATAATAAATTCAAAACCCACTTAAAAACCTCCAAAATTACTCAAATTAGAATATTATATGTTATAGGGTTGTAATAACATCAAATAATAAAATTTAGACATGTTGGGAATTTATTTTAAACATTATCAACTTGATTTATCATTATTTAATCTATTTAATTTTATTTGTGGTAATAATATTCTAAATTTTAAATTGATATAAATAATTACTTATGTGTTGTTAATTATCCATAATTGGGTAATTTATTAAATTTTAGACCATATAATTTTCAATTTAAAATTTTTAAATATTTGTGTGATTTTTAAACAATTTAATAATATGATATTTTAATAAAATAACAATAGTGTTAATTTTGACACTATTCATTTATTTGAATTTAAATAAAATCCACACAGAGGATATATTCGAAAAAAATGTTAAATAGATTCCTAAAATGTAATATTAATCTAGAAAACTTTTGGATAACATTAATTAGTTCATATAATGTTTATTTTAATATTTATAAAACCATTTATTTGATATTTCTCTTAATAAAGCAATTACTACATTATTTTTGTATAATCATTTAATATACATATTAGTTTCATAAAAATTAAAAATAAAATCCTATGATGAAGATAAATATAATAAATTTCATATTAATATTTTTACTCGAATTTATCATCTTAAAATCACAATAGTTAAATTGTTATATTTATTAAATTATGAAGATGACATCTTTGACATCATTTAAAATAAGATAATGTAAATGTTCTAATCAGTTTTATAAGGCTCAAAATGGTCCAAAAATATACCCCTGGATTATTAGGTTATATATATACTCTACCAATAATGTTTGGTCAAATTTCTGGTTCTTTTTTTAGGTATTATAATTTTAATAAAAACTATATTATTGATTTTTCATTAAATAAATAATTTCTACATCATTAATGTATAAGATTTTAAGGTAATAAAATATTTATTAAAAATTACAAATAAATTACCATGGTAAAAAAACATTTTAGATTTCAAATTAGTATTTATAATTTACTTTATATTCAATATAACTATATATTAAAAATGGTCTAATTATTAAAGTTCGAGTGAGACATTTCACTTTCCTTTAAATAAACTAAATAAAAGGTCTTAATCAAATATAAGTGGGTTCCATTAGATTCCATTTAGACCCAAGTATAATTTAGGGTAAAATATAATCATCCAATTATATTAGGACAAGTGTTAGGGTAATTTTATAATATTATATTTACCCTTAATTACCTCGATTTACCTTTAACTATGGTAAATAAAATTTACCGTAGTTACTATTCATAATGAATAAAAATAAAAAGTAGCTTATTAACATAATTTGGACCTACTGATTCCAAATATGGAATCCATTTTTCAAAATTCAAATCATAGAAGTTTAATAAATTAATTTAAAATTAATCCCATTGTTAGGAAAACAAGTTTTAAAAGTTAAAACATTGTAAAAGGTTGAAATGATTTTACCTATGAATTCAATGTAAAATCAATGATAATGACATAAATTATATTAAATGGTAAAAATGTATTATATTTATAATTTAAAACCATTTAATATTATAATTTAACCATATAAATTATTACGATGAAAAAAGTTTTTTTAAATTAAAATATAGCGTGTTTTTACTATTCATTAAAATATGAAAGATATCAGAATAATAATATGAAAAATTTATCCAAAGTAAATTTTTATATCCTGATTCCAAATAAGAATTTTATTTTGTCAAATTAAACTTATAAACATGTCAAAAACTATATTTAATGTGGGTGCGCTATCAAAAGGTGGCAAAAATGCATTTTTTGAAAAATACTTATTTTACTCGAAAAATTTATTTTGTTCTCACATGATGTTCTAGAAAATGTGTAAGATGAATAATAATGTTATAACATTCAAAATTTAGTTAATAATATTCATAATGGCTAGTTCATAATAATATTATAAAAATATATCGTTGTTTAGTGAAACTCGGTATTGCGTATTACATACGCTCTCAAGGAAGGTTGTGATTGCGTGTAATGCAAGCCAAGTCAAGGGTGTGTGTAGTGCAAGCTCCCTTTGTTATTGTGTATAACATAATCAAAACTTATTTCATTTATACATTAAATAAAATCTATACTTAATGTTGCGTAGAATAATTTCTACAAAACGAGCTTGAAATTGTTTGTAACACAAGCCAAGAATAGTGTTTTGTATACTGCAAGATAATACAGTGTTGCATATAGAACAAGATAATTTTGGTGTAGCATACAACACAAGACATCAATGAAATTAAAAAGAATAATTCTCATAAAACCTCGGTTTGTTACATTCTACCCCCCTTAAAATGAATTTTGCCCTCGAAATTCGTCAGGGTTATAAATGGTTTACTACTTGAAATTTTCTTTCATAGAAACCCATATTGTAAAAAGGAATACTAAAATGAAATTTTAAAAAGTGTAGTATGAAACATAACGATTACCCAAATTAACTCGTCATTGGGTTTCCACATAGAAGTACATAGGTGAAAATATGGATATGGAAGAGAAATCTAACCATCTAGTTCGGATGGAGAGTGGTAGAGAACATGGCTATGAAAAGGCCAACAATCACAAAGCCATAAATTTGTGATGATCTAAGGTACCATCTGATTCATCAGATATAAGAGCACTAGGAAAACATTTTTTGTTTTCAATATCCTTTCCCTAAAGTTGAAATATTTGAATTATAAGAAATACTTACATGATTTTGGTACAATCTCACTATTGTTTATGCCTTGAACAATTTCCACTTCATATCTTAAAAAAATGAAGTTGAATTTGTCTTCCGTGAAGTGTTAGTAGATCATGCGATAGAATGATAGGTCATTCCATTTATCTCAAACATAAGGTTAGCAAAATTTATATACATAAGTCCATCTATGGTGAGATTAATCGTATATGGTTCCAAAAATGAACTTATACTTCATCTATCATACCGCTTAATAATATAAAACTAATTTCTACTAACCAGGTACTTATTATAGGACAGTGGTAGGTGATAAAGGCATGCCGCACTTCAGTTGTGGGTTCGATTCCCACAGCCTTGTCTGACGCGATGGGTTTTCGTCCATCCTACAAGTTGTCCTTTTTCTAAAACTATAATATTATAAAATTCCAAAAATAATATCAAAAAGTTCTAGCCTTAAACAATACTATCTGATGTCTAACTTAATCTATTCCAATCTTTAGGCTTACCAAAACTCACAGTATAAGGAAAAATATTGATAGAGAGGTCATCTACCAAGCATGTAAATATTGTCATTTATCCCCATATATCATAAGATATGTCTTGTTGGTCACATTACAAACATTCGAATGGATCAATCATGTATTCTCTTGAAAAATGAATACCCATTGAACCTTAGTGAAAACATGAATGTAGTTAAAAGTTAACTCTTTCCACATACCAAAATCCTAAATATTCTATATACTCAAACCATGATATCACATAGTCCTTATATCAATCATGAGCTCATTAATACTATCAAACATACTATTTTTTTCTTATCCATTAATTATGCACATATCATCTACTTTCCAAAAAAATCAATCACTTTTCATGGTTACATGTACCATATAATTATCTAAAACCACAATAAACCATTACATATATATTCTAAAAAATATTAATTTATAATAAATTCAAACCCCACTTAAAAATTTTCCAAATTACTCAAATTAGAATATTAGATGAGATAGGGTTTTTATCTCATCAACAAATAAAATTTATACATGTTGGGAATTTATTTTAAACATTATCAACTTGATTTATCCTTATTTAATCTATTTAATTTTATTTGTGGTAATAATATTCTAAATTTTAAATTGATATAAATAATTACTTATGTGCTGTGAATTATACATAATTGGGTACTTTATGACATTTTATACCATATAATGTTAAATTTATAATTTTTAAATATTTATGTAATTTTTAAACAATTCAATAATATGTTATTTTTATAAAATAACAATAGTGTTAATTTTGACACTATTCATTTATTTGAATTTAAATAAAATTATCACAAAGTATATATTCAAAAAAATGTTTAATATATTCCTAAAATGTCATATTCTTCTATAAAATTTTTGGAAAACATTAATTAGTTCATATAATGTTTATTTTAATATTTATAAAACCATTTATTTGATATCTCTCTTAATAAAACAATTACTATATCATTTTTGTATAATCATTTAATATACATATTAGTTGCATAAAAATTAAAAATAAAATCCTATGATGAATATAAATATAATACCTTTTATAGTAATATTTTTACTAGAATTTATCATCTTAAAATCAGAACATTTAAATTGTTATATTTATTAAATTATGAAGGTGACATCTTTGAAATCATTTAAAATAAAATAATGTAAATGTCCTAATCAGTTTTATAAGGCTCCAAATGGTCCCAAAATCGACCCTTGGGTGATTAGGGTATATATATACTCTACAAATAATGTTTGGTCAAGTTTATGGTCCTTTTTATAGGTATTATAATTTTAATAAAAACTATATTATTGATTTTTCATTAAATAAATAATTTCGACATCATTAATGTATAAGATTTTATGGTAATAAAATATTTATTAAAAATTAATAATAAATTACCATGATAAATAAAAACATTTTATATTTCAAATGAGTATTTATAATAGAATTTATATTCAGTATAACTATATATTAAAAATGATCTAATTATTAAAGTTTGAGTGAGACATTTCCCTTTCCTTTAAATAAACTAAATAAAAGGTCTTAATCAAATACAAGTGGGTTCCATTAGATTCCATTTCGACCCAAGTATGATTTAGGGTAAAATATAATCATCCAATTATATTAGGACAAGTGTTAGGGTAATTTTATAATATTATGTTTACCCTTAATTACCTCGATTTACCTTTAACTATGGTAAATAAAATTTACCGAAGTTACTATTCATAATGACTAAAAATAAAAAAGTATATTATTAAAATAATTTGGACCTACTGATTCCAAATATGGAATCAATTTTTCCAAATTCAAATCATAGAAGTTTCAGAAATTAATTTAAAATTAATCTCATTGTTAAGAAAATGAGCTTTAAAAGTTAAACATTGCAAAAGGTTGAAATGATTTTACCTATAAATTCAATGTAAAATCAATAATAATGACATAAATTATATTAAATGGTAAAAATATATTCTATTTATAATTTAAAACCATTCAATATTACAATTTAACCATATAAATTATTACGATGAAAAAAGATGTTTTTAATTAAAATATAGTGTGTTTTTACTATTCATTAATATATGAAAGTTATCAGAATAATAATATGAAAAATTTATCCAAAGTAAATTTTTATATCCTGATTCCAAAGAAGAATTTTTTTTTCAAATTGAACTTATAAACATGTCAAAAACTATATTTAAAGTGGGTGCACCATTAAAAGGCGGCAAAACTGCATTTTTTGAAAAATACTTATTTTACTCGAAAAAATTATTTTGTTCTCACACGATGTTCTAGAAAATGTGTAAGATGAATAATAATGTTATAAAATTCAAAATTTAGTTAATACTATTCATAACGGCTAGTTCATAATAATATTATAACAATATATCGTTGTTTAGTGAAACCTGGTATTGCGTACTGCATACGCTATCAAGGAAAGTCGTGATTGCGTGTAATACAATCCAAGTCAAGGCTGCATGTAGTGAAATCTCCCTTTGTTGTTTCGTATAACATAATCAAAAATTATTTCATTTATACATTAAACAAAATCTATACTTAATGTTGCATAGAATAATTTCTACAAAAGGAACTTAAAATTGTGTGTAACACAAGCCAAGAATAGTGTTGCGTATACTGCAAGCTAATATGGTGTTGCATATAGAACAAGCTAATTTTAGTGTAGCATACAACACAAGACATCAATGAAATTAAAAGGAATAATTCTCATAAAATCTCGGTTTGTTACAATCCATGACTCAATAATGATTCATATATTCATTTATTTATCATATTGAGTAATTATCGAATTTCACTATTCACAAAAAAATTAATGTATTTCAGAAAAATCCAAAAAATTATCCTTAACCATTTTTCAATGTTTAGAATTAATCTACATTTTTTGAAAATAATTTTCTAAATATGATTAATTTTATATTTATATAAAATCATATTTTATTCCAAAAAATAACAATTTTAAAACTATGACTCGTTTTATATCACCTTGAAAAATTAATCATGATCTCATAACCTTATAAACATAAAAATAAAATGATAATATGATTGACTATTCATAAGGGTCATATTAATATTTATATTACTATTCATAAGGGTATGTTACTATTCACCAAAAAATCAAGTTGGTTCTATCAGACTTCAAATAACTTACTAATCACAACCGTAGATGTCTGTTTTTTTAATTCAAAACATAAAAGTGGAAAAATTAATTTTAATGACTAGTTTATAACTATATCCTTAAAAAAGTTTCATTATGTAGAGAATCATTGTTTCATTCATTTCAATTTATTTTTAAAACCTTGGGGTGTTACAAATAAGGGGTATTTTTCAATGAAAAATAATATATTTGTTTGGAAAATTTGGGCTCACATCAAGTAGGTATTCACTAAACCATTGAATATTCACTCACATATAAGTGAATCCATGGAAGAGTCACTCGTGTATGAGTGGGTCTATAGAAGATCCAATTTTCTAAAGAGAGACATAGGATTTATATAAAAATGAGTCACTATTGTATGAGTGACATCAACATAAGTGTTCTGATGAGGTGATGTTATGGAAAAGTAATAGAACTGAAGATTTCAACATAAGAGTTCTCTGAATAAGAATCATTTTATTATAATTTGATGATTTATGAAATTTTAGAAATATAAAATTTATAGAATGAATTATTATTTTTTTGAAATCAAACCATATGATTCTTGAGATGAACATTGTTTATCAAAACATCATAAATGAATTTTGATTCAATATTTATGAAGAATATATGATCTACATATCATAGAGAACAATTTCACACCATGATAATAACTAAAAGATAATGAATTAAAGTGAATTTTATTTTATTCTTGAAGAAATTATATAAGATAATTCAATGATGAAATGATATGATGTTGTGTTTTTCTTAATTCCCATTTTCACATGAAACACATGTTGTGATTAAAGATGTGGTTTTATGTGTGTGAAAAAATAATGTTGATGTGTTATCAAGATATATTGTACTATAATGAAATCAATCACACTATAAGTAGATTTCATATTAGTTAGATCATATCTGATCTAGTAGAATGAGTATATAATAAAACTATTGGGTATTTTTATAATTCACAAATACATATATTTTAATTTTTTTTTTTCAAATATGAAGTATTTTATGGACTTTTTTTTATTAAACTACTAAATTGAGAAGAATTTAAGAGAGGGGTAATATTATAAATACACTACATACAACTATTAATTAAAAAATAGAATATTACTTGATTATTAGAGAACTCTAATGTTAACCATTGAATAATGGAAAAAACCAAGGATTGTAAAAGATAATATTTGTTATGGGAATACTCAATAATATGATTTGGAACTTATTTATAGAATTATTTTAATAATTTAATATTTTGAGTGCACCGGAATTAGGGAACTAGTTGAGAGAGAGATACTATGTCATGCGTATTTATCTGTATTAAAAAACTATGAGAAATATAGCACCCAAAGTCAGAGATTAGTGAATCTATAAAAAAATCCAAGGGCCCAAATCTTTAGTAAACAAAGATTAAGAAGAAGTTTAATGTGTATACTAACATCTGTATCAACATTTTTTGAGCTAGTCCATAAAGTTCATGTATTTTCTTAAGTGTTCTATAATCTTAAATAACTTCAATAGGTGATAATATTTAGATCTATTTATCATTAAGTCTCAAGAGGATGTTCTTAATTAGCTTCTTGAGTAACAAAAATTCTAAAATGATCTTTCTCATTCTAGTTTTTTCATATTGTAACTAGCGGGATGTTTTGAAGATTATCATGTGATATTGAAGAACTCTAGGAAATAATATGATACCTTGTCTACTAACTAGTAATTTATTACAAAATTATAGTTGAAAATATTATGACCAAACTAATAATTGGACAAAATAATGAGTAGATACCCACAATGGGACTAAACCTTGTAAAAATTAGTTTATGCCTTGTTCTTTTTTATTTATACACATATATGGGTAGCACTAAAATAATATTTTATTAAAATCCTAAATGATTTCATAGTATTATATCATGTATAGGAAATTGAAAAAAAAACTTACAAAAACAAATTCACTCATAAGTCGTGCACCCATTCCCAGTGAATCTCAATTAGTATCAGAGCATCCAGGTTCCCTCAATTAGATAATTGATCTATTAAAATGGATAATATAAATTCTATGAAGAGTAATATTGTTCCCACCTTTAATGTTAAAAACTAACTTGGTTGGAAGAATATGATGATTCCCTGTCTTTTATTTCTTTTCCTATAAGTGTTTGATTCAATAAAAGATGGTTTTATATCTACTAGGAGAAGTTAACAAAGTTACTTTTCAAATAATAATAATTTAGAAAATGTTGGAAAATATAAAAATTTTGTTTTATGTCATTATAAAAATAGATATATACTAAGGTGATGGGACTTCACACTACCAAATATATCAAGTAAAAGTTAAAAAAATTATATGATAGGAATATTAAAGTTAAAGAGGAAAAACTTCAAGCCTATAGAACCAAGTATGAAGACATAAAATAGGGGTAGAAGAAACCATTAATGATTGTTTTATAAGAGTGTATAAAAGAGTTAATAATATTAGAGGATATGTTGAGAAACAAGATGATTCTATAATTGTGATGACATTAATGAGGAAAATTCCTAATATATTTGATCCAAATATTTCATCCCTTAAAGACAGAGAGGATCTCACATTTATGAATTACATGACATGCTCATTTATTATGAAATCATAAATATAAGATAATTTAAGAATAAATATAAAGAAAATATGGATTTTGAATCCATTATAATGTTAAAAATAAATTAACAATATCTTGAAGGATCTAATGATTTTAAAGATGATAAAAAGAATGAATAATATGAGATAATCATGTCTCTTATCTGAAAAAATGTTAGAAAATAAAAGGGAAAAACAAAGGAAATATTAAACACTTAAATTATTTAACTATGGATACATTGGATAATTTTCCATTAACCAAACAAGGAGAAATATTAGTAAATATTATGTAGATTAAAAAATTAAAACTCCATAAAATAAGTCTTAGGGTAAAAATTCAAAAGATACAAAAACATCTTGTAAATGAAAACGTATTTTACAAGAAGAAAGAGTATAAACTTTATTAGAAAATAAGATGAAGAATACACTTCAACTAGTATCTGATCATAAGATTAAACTCTAGATAAAGTCACAAATTTCTTTGATCATGTGAATAAATATGAATATTCCTATAGTAGTGAGGAATAATAATGTTAGATAAATTTTTGAAACACGTGATGAAATTATAATTGGATGCATTCCCTAGGTAGAGTATAAATTTAAATAAATAACTCATAATTTTGAATAAGCAAGACAAAAGAAAAACAAAAGATAAATATTATTTTATAAAGAAGATATATGAGTACATTGATAAAATTGGAAACCTCAAGATGAAAAGTGATGATCAAGTAAATATGGTAATATATCAAGAGGAGAAACTCAAGATGAAAAAAAGGTTCTTATAAAGATAAAATATAAATGCCTTGAAGATGAAAAATAATTGAGAAATACAATAGATGATTACTATAGATAATTCTAAGACAAGTTTGTGACAACAAAGTCAGTTAAGAAAGTGAACTAATTGCATTAGGTCAAATATTCACTTGTTATGTATCAATGTATTTATATTTTGACAAATCTTGTAAGTTAAAATTAAAAATATACTCATGTATGGGCCATGAAGGGTGAGGGGAAATCCTCTTATATATCTACGAAAGAGAAAAAATCTCTAAAAGAATATTCTCCTCAAGAAATAAACTAATACAACATAAGGTTATTTTTTAGAATCAAAAGTCTAGATAGAATTTTTATTACTATAGAAGACCTAGATTTAGTGGATACTTATGATTATGTAGATTTTTTAGTCACAAATCATATTCATTCTAGAATAATATTTATCTAACATGGATATGGCCTAAAACAATGGGGATCAATGATGAAAATTTCATAAGATAATAACATAATAATTAATTTGTGAGAAAAAATTCATCAAATATTTCTGTGAAAAAACATATTTGAATATTTGGATGAAATATATATAATATATGACCAAAAAGGTCACCATATAGAGGAGTTCATGAAAATTTATCTTGGAAAATTTTTATTAAATGAAAAGGGTAAGGGAATTACAAATTCAAATTATGGAGAAATATCTTGTATTGTTTAACTATCCTTGATAACATATAATAAAGGAAATCCATTGATTGTTAAAATTTATTAATCCTCACATATTCCTAGAGATAAATTTTTTCTAAAACATATATGAACGTTCTAGAGAGTCATTAATATTTGGAAATTATATTTCTTGAAAAATTAAATGAATTAATACTACTGATATTTGGGATATTAGGGGTAAATCATTGTACCAAACTTTAATCAATTTTTATTTTTTTGTTATTTCACATTAAATCTCATACCACTATATAGATTAATAAGTATAGATCAATAAATAATCCCTCACAACTATTCTTAACATAAAAATGTAAAATTGAATAAAAATATCAACACTAAAAGATTTACATGGTTCGGGCTTTAAGGCTTACTCCATGCCAGATTTAAGACCTATAGTAATCACTAAAAAGGGAGAGGAATTATTGAAGAATGTGGGATGTTTTCACCCTAAAATTCTAAAATGTTTTCTTCAGTATATTACAAGAACAACATACAAGATAGGGCTGGTTTTATTCCTTGATTCCTTTAATAGAAACTACCTCCATTTAGTTCTTCAACATCATGCTAGTTTGGTGTTGTTATATATAGTAGTACAACTATTTTTTCAGGGATTCTACTTTGAAATAGAAAAATGTTATTAATCCCAAAAAATATGATAAGTGAATCTTCATAAAATTTTTCATTGTTTTTAACTTAGAGTCACTATTATTTAGAGTCACAGTAGATCTTAAATCATTAAGAGTATTGTCACTAAGGATATACAGTAGTTGTAGTGTTATTTACTTCTCTTATAAATTGTCTTCTACAATACTATTATGTCATAGGCACTCTCCTCCTCCTCCTATTCTTCTTCAATAAATATATCCACTCTTTAATGTATTGGTATTCTTACTTGGATATATTGATGATCTCATTAGTAGCAGCTGTATTGAGATTCTATTTTCTTCTTCAATTGAAAATATTTCTCTTGAAGAATGGCATTATTGAAGGTCTCCAAATTAATTCTTCTCTAGTACCTGTGTATTAATATTAAAAATATTTCATGAATATTTTTTCCACAATGGAATCATGGAGACTCCATGATTTTCACTTGAAATACGATCCTCATTTCAAACTCAATAAAAATGAGTTACAAGATTTATTTAATCTCTTGAAGACTTATTCTTATTTCTTTATCCATGAGATATTAGAATTATAATAGCTTAAATTCTCAAAAAAAATATTTTAATTCTACTTGAAAATTCCATGTGTACATTTCTCTACAACATGGAACTCTATGTTGTGGTGTGGATCCTCCATTCCCCTCTGTATCAGCTTCTATTTTATATTTCATCATAGCTTGAATCACAATGAATTACAATCACATTATGATATTTAAATCATTTAAAAATAGAAATTTATATCATCTAAATTCAATTCAATCCTTTTTATTAGAATTCTTTAATTATAATTTCTACATTTTACTCTAATAATTTCATCTTTATAGAGTTCCATTGAAATATACCCTATGAAGTCACTATAGCTTGATTTATCATTATTAATAGGGTTAATTGTGCCTTATGATGATCACGTACAATACGATATCCCATGAACCATATAAAGTCACCATATGATGTCATCAATATAGGTTTTGTGTAACCTATGAATATTTCAAGTAACATACAATGTTTATGGCATGTACACTATAAAGGTTCACTACATGAATTTTATAAAAACTTTACTACAGCAACTCCGTAAACCCAAAATTCGAATCTAGAATTATTTATGGTTTCCTAATCACTATTATGCTTAGTCTTAACTGTCATCCTCATTTATACTTGAACCATAACAAACCATCATTGTAATTGTGGCATTTACTCTTGAAATCACATTAAAGAATTGTCTCGTTTATATCTCATTTTCTTAGAAAACAGTCTTAGTGTTTGATTCATGATGACTCATATGCAGTTTCCAGTGACTCATACACGACTTCTAAACTGACTCATACATGATATAAAATGACTTATACATTATCTAAAATAACTCATGCATGGTATCAAATAACTTATACAGTTTTTAATAACTCATACACAAAGCTGAGATGATACATACACTACTTTATTTCACTTATCTGTAATCTGGGCTTTGTCAATTGTTATCTTTAAACCTATAATTTTAGACTTCGCTCAACTATTGAAAAACTTATTCCATTAACCTTAGGACATATC